>JAFEMH010003922.1:0-237908 GCA_022495995.1 Adenophora triphylla var. japonica | reverse complement strand
TCTCAAGGAAAAGTTGGCTACCGCATAGCCATACGTATACCGATCAGCCAGCTTGCATTCAATCCCGCACCGGCCCCCGACAAAGGGAAAGATACGTCCGTCAACTACATCCATCGTGACAGCTAGCCGGGCAATGTAAAACCCAGTCCCACAAAGCAACAATTCTACTCAGAAGCCGCCTGCCGTACACTTCGACAAGTTCGACATGCCACTGAGCAAGATGCTGGAAGGGTTAATCAAGGAAAGTCTCCTTAAACCCGTTGCAAATTACTAACCCAAGAATCCCGTAGTCAACGCTGACAAGAGCAAGTACTGCGCCTTCCATCAGTATCACGGCCATACCACCGACAACTGCGTGGTACGAAATTTAGAACTTGATAGAGGAAGGAAAATTGGAGCGCCCCCGTGGACCCAATACAGTCGAAAACCCTTTCCCGAATAACAACAGTGTAAATTCCATTGAATGGGTGCCCAAGAAGATTGCCGCAGAGCCAGTTCCTCCGCCTCTTCCAAATGGTCCTCATCAAATGTCCACATCGGGCCTACGATGTTTGTGATCAAGCTCCGCCCTCGCTCGGGAGTACGAGTCCCAAGACATGGTTCTGAGCAATCCTCCGAGAAAACAAGAAGAAGTCCTCTCAATGTAAACCGAGAGAAAGATACGAAGCCGGGGTGACACCTGGGCTGGGGTACACTCGAAGAGCCATCCGGGAGGTTCGACTACTACGTACTCTACTCCCTGGGCCCTCCCTTCCTCCAGGCCATGCATCTTTAGAGCAAACAGGGATGGGAAAGCCAAAAAGTCCTGCTGACAACAGAGTTCAGACCTTGGGACACCGGAATACCTCATATCTTGGTAATCTTACTGCCAGTCAGAAGCCTAACCCCCCGCGGGATCAGCCAAGGTTCAATTTGTCCAGCTTCCGAGCACAGACCGGCAAAGGAAGATCAAAATCAGCTTAGCACTCGCACTCGATCAACGTGCTAACCAAGGGCGGCAATCGCCACAAACAGCCTCAACGCAATCTCGAGGCTCCAGCAAAGGCTTTACCACGCAAGAGGAAGACAGGAAACGGATGGCTTGATGACTCTCCTTCTCCAGATAGAGATCAGATCTACGATTCCCGACTGTATGGCAGTATGATCACTTTCTGTGATGAAGACCTCCCAAGAGATGCCTCGGGGCACAATGAAGCTCTGTACATCACTCTCAAGCTCAACACCATAACACTCCCCGGAGTATTGGTGGATAATGGGTCAGCCGTTAATGTCCTCCCTCTCAGCATGATGCGAGCCCTGCGCATCAACGAAAGCCACCTGATTCCGTCAACTCGGACTATCAAGGCTTACGACAGCACATCTCGTCCCATCCTGGGGACGGTGACTCTGGAGCTCTGGTTCGAAACCCAAATGGTGCCAGCAAAATTCCATGTGATGGGCATTCCATCCGAATTCACAGCTCTGTTGGGACGCCCTTGGCTACATCACATGAAAGCCATAGCCTCCACTCTCCATCAGTGCGTCAAATTCATTAACCAGCAGGGAGATCTTGAAGTCATCAGAGGGGACAGTTTCCTCATAGGAAACGAAGCTGAGAAAGCAGCCAAGCATGCCCGCAGCCAGGCACCGGGGCTACCTCCTTCAAATCAACCAAGGGACTACCGGGGCAAATCTCATCAGAATCCCTCAGAGTCCGGAGATGCTAACTATGTCAATGTCCTCGAGCAAAAGTGCACTCAGGCGCCCAATACATCAAGTTCAACTGTCGTTTCCAACATTTGGAGGCAGATTGGAAAGAAACACTGAGCATCGCCATGATGCGGGCACATAAACCCCCTGTCTCCAATCAGAGATTCGTCAGCATTCTTCAAGCCAACTCTTTGGCCCCGCCAGGCGAAGAGATTTTCGTGATAAAGGTTAACAAGCACCGTCATACTCGTCTTGAATGCATGGATGTCGTATGGGATGTCCTCCACGAGGAACTACCCGCTGAGCCCCTTTTCTCCAACGAAGGGCACGATGTTTTTCTAGCAGCTCCAGCAATGCACCCGGACGCAATACATCCGTACGTTTGGGTTGAGCCGTCAGACGGTGACAAATCAGGACTCTCCGGAGTCAAGGACGCGGCAGACCCGCAAGAAAATCTCTACATTCATATGCTCAGTTTCGAGGACGGCACCCGTTCCTATCAGGTCACCTACGACCGGGGCTCCAACACCATGGAAATTGTCAAGCTCAATGTCCGGTACAGGCGGCTATTCGACAATTGGAAGCTACTGGTTGACACGACAAAGAACCCCTCTAATCAAGTGACTGACGACGACTTCGTCAATATCATCTATTCCAGATATCCTGATGATACTAAGGATCCGATCCTTATTGTCAGATTCTGCAATGCCAAAGTTACCCTCGACGAATGCCTGCTCATGGTAAACGAGGCCCTGGCTAATCAAGCTCAGAGCTCATCATCACTTCCGACTACCAGCCCCAGTGGCAATCGGCCCGTGCCGTCAGTCAAGCTTAAAGCCACAAGCGCTGCCAAGGTCAAAGGCAACAACGAAGGAGATAAAGTTCCTCACCCTGCTACAAATCAGATCAACCTCGGGAACGCTTTCGGCAGCCACCCCAAAAACATCTGTAAAGGTCTTCCCTGCAAGACAGAGTCAGCTTCCGACATTGGAAATGACCACCTCAGCATCAACATGCTCCAGTTCGATTCTACTCCCAGTCGTCACGGCCACGGATTCAGACATCCCACCAGCAAACTGCTAGCTCTGATAGACTTGGCGATCGAACGGGATCACGAGACTGTCAACATTGCAGAATTCAATACCCCCGTGGGGTCAATCAAGCAGATATGGGCAAACTTCTTAGTAACCGAGATCAAGGAAGGCCGCATGGAATGTCCCAGCCCGACTTCCTTCGTCAACATAATCCAAGTATTTCCGCCATTTGGAGATTTGGATGTAATCACAGTTCTAGACACTAGCCAGACGACGCGCACCTACGGAGACTGTTTAGCTCTTGCAAGGAAGGCCCTCATGGAACTAGTCGCTCAAGAGAACCATCTCTGGGACGAAAACCAAGCTCGAAAGACCGACAGGGATCAAGCCCTTAAAGTGTCACAAGCAGCTTTAGACAGCTAGAGGCCACTCTAAACCAGTTCGACCTCAAGGGTTTTGCTCACGACAACTTCCTGGACTACCGTCTGTTCTCATCCAACCCCCTCTGCCAAACGAGGGTGGTCAACGGTCCCGATAACCTAGGAGATGGAATGGCACAGCAGAACGAATACCAGCGCTTATCTCCCCGAGGAAAGCAAGTTCTCTGTGAAAGCGACAACGAAGACGATGAAACCATTCTTTTCCAAGCCGGGCATGAAGTCAACAAAACCGAAATCCCAAGGGTCCTGGGAGGATGGAAATGGATCATTTCCTGCACTCAAACTAAAAGGCCAGCTGAAAGAGGAAGGTCTATTCAAAAGGAATAGAAAGATAGAAATACATCTCAATGGCTCAAGGAGATTCCATACTCATGCATTCGTTACGTAAACGATCAATCGGGACAAAGAACCACACGGGCGCATGTTTGGGAAGCCGTGTACTCACCTTCCAACATACCCGCCACTCAGATAAGGAGGAAAGGAAAGCTCTCCCCGATGGAGGTTTACCTAGACTGTCGCACGCAGTTCAAAGAAGCACTGGCTATTCTCACGTGGGAAGAAACGCAGGCACTAACTCTCGACGCAGGCTCTGCTGCAAGAAAGTTAATCTGGGCCAAGAGTGGAGGAAAACTAGCAAACCATGAGTATCGCCATACCCAACTCCAGAATGCCCTGAGTATGCTCAGCAAGAAGGAAAGGAGCGCGGTATACCGTGAAGAGATCAAGGAGACAATTCGCATGAACCAAGAACTCTCCAACCTCCCCCGGAGGATCAGCGGAGGATCAGCAACGCACAGTTCAGTTCTGGCAACCACTGTTGCGCATTGACGTTCGAACAGCTGCGTCAAACCATAAACTACCTCCCCACGGAGGCACCCAAGCCGGTATCCTGGGACAGAATCCGTAAAGCTGCCGAAGCTCCCGGGAACACATCTACAGTCAATGAATTGAGGGAAGACATGTGGCCCTATGCTACTAGGAATCCTCCTCTAACTATGGATCAACTTAGAGCGGCCTGTTCAGAAGGAGCCAAGCCTGATGTCAGCGTTCTAACCCGATCGGGTCAAATCCATGCACTACCACCTAAGGCCACCAAAAAGCCGACGGAGCGTAACCGCAACCCGGCCAGCCCAAGACGCAAGTTCCCTGAAAGAGGACCCGATCCTCACTCAGCTCAAGCAGACCCAGGCGAACATTTCTCTTTGGTCCCTGCTCACATCTTCATATCCTCACAAGCTCAAGCTAGAGGAAAGTCTGGCCCGTACCATGGTCCCCGTGGACGCAACCCCAGACGAAGTCATTCAGATGATCGGCAACATCCACTACGACAACATTATCACCTTCACAGATTTGGACCTTCCAAAATTTGGGGCTGATCACAATGAGCCACTCTACATCACAGTCCAGCTAGACGAGCATCACCTTCCCCGTGTGTTGGTAGACGGAGGATCCGGAATGAATGTCTTGCCCGCCAAGATGATGGACCTACTTGACATCAAGCCCACAGATCTAAAGCCTTCAGTCCACACTGTCAAGGCCTATGACTCTACTTCCCGTACAGTTCTTGGGGTTGCTACTCTTAATATCTGGTTCGGCAAGTGGGTGATCCCCACCGAATTCCAAGTGTTGGACATTCCTGGGGCGTCCCTGGCTGCATCAAATCAATGGCATGGCATCCACCCTTCACCAGTGCCTCAAGTTCATGCAAGGCAACGAGCTAACCACAGTCTACGGCGACAGCGTCACCACCGAGGGGACCAGCACCAACGACATTCCGGTGTTAGAAATTAAGCACAATGACGACATGGCATTAACTGGATTCACTCTGGAGACCTCCAAGATCCAAATATGCAACGTGGACCTTCCGACGGCACACCCAACCTCCGACCTTACAGTTTTGACCTCGCTCATTACTTCACCAAGGGAACCGACAGCAGAACTGAGGGGACCGACAAGGGAATCGACAAATAGACCGAGGGGACCGACAATGCGGAACCGACAAAGCAGTAACCGAGGGGACCGACAATGAACCGATGAAGATGAGAAAGAAGTGGGGATAGTCGCACAGAGACTACGAAAGGATGGAACAGGCTAGCACGGGACCTCAAGCGTTTCGTAGGACTCAAGGCTAATCCGATAAGGGGAGCATTCCTCGACATCACAGCCTCTACCTGACCAACCGCCACCACGTCCAAAGACGAGTACACATTCAAGGGAATCCCAGACTTGGAGGAGCAGCTCAAGGTACTCTCCATGGGTAACAGACTGTTCGGATCAGCAACCGAGGCCACATTCGAGACAGTAATTCCAAAGCAGAAGGAACCAGAGTTCATAGAAGACGCTCTCAGTGGACCAGCTTGAATGAACGCTCGCCCAAAAAAAATTAATTAAAATCGTGGTATCATTTCCCCCCTTTTTTTGAAAAGAGTTTCTTTTGTATTGAAAATGATACGACAAGTTTTTAAAAACTTCGGTTTTGGGAGTCGCCACGCCGTTTTTAGAGGAAAACATTGAAAAACCTATTTTAAGAGATTTTGAGTCCGGGAGTCTGGTTACGTGTTTGGGAAGAACTAGAGAGTTCACCCAACACGCCTCTTTCGAGACTTTCAATCAACATTGGACAATTTTTAGACATTCAAAGTGTGTGTGCAATATGTGTCGATGTGTGAAAAATGCAAATTTGATATTTTCATTGATAATAGGGAAGCTGAGTACAACTTGTGAGCCATAAGAGGGGGCCACAACCTTTTACATATTATGATTATCATAACAAGGCAGAAGGTAAGACAATCTGCCCAGAGATTTCCCATGTCGTTCGACACAGGACCTCCTAGGCAGAGGTTGTCGCACGACATAATGTCTCTTGGTCAGATTGTCTTATTACAAGGACCAAACAGTTTCTGTAAATGAAATGACATTTATTCAACTCAGTAAAGACACTATTTGAAGGTCTAAAATTCAGTTTGGGATTGACGGGAGTGAGCAAAGTCACGATAGACTTTGTCGACACGGATGTCATATGACATAGAGCCTTTGATGTCGTCTATGTCATACGGCGATCCTCTTCCATCAAATAGGTTGCACCCAAACTGAGTTTAGGCACCCAAATAGTGGCTTATGAGCCAGGAGATGCTTAGGTAGGCTTTGAGTCACAAAGGGGATAAACCTAGCAGATCTGAAGTCCAAGAATGGCATTGCAGCCTTCTGGGAGTCCCATATCGTATGACACATGATCTCCATGGAGACCTATATCGCACGACATGGGGAGCCTCGTTTCTTGCCCTTCGCCCTCCGCTTGGTTCCTCCTTTGTCCCCCAAGCAAACCAAGCATATTTATTGACTGTAGACAGTAATATAATACTATAATATGGGTATTATGGGAAGATCACATGGCTTTAGTGATCAAATGTGATACATCACACGTTTTATGGCCACTTTGAAGTAGCCATCACTTCCTAACCCAATGTAGCTAGGCAAAGATTGAAACTTTATTGGTGTGTGTACCACCAAATGTCCAGATCTGAGGTGGGGAGAAGTGAATATTGAAGATTCACTCCTCCACCACCTTTATCATACAAAATCCCAATTTCTACATGGTATGAGAACAAGTATGCATGCAAGGTATATTTAAAGACTTTATTAAAAGAGGGAGAAAGGTTTAGTGGCTACCTATTGTAGTCCACAAGGTAGAATCACCAATAGTATGGTGTCTACCCCTTCAATCACCAACAAAGGAAGCTTCTTGGAGTCTTGACCTTGAAGTGTGTGTGTGTGAGGAGGGAAGTGAGTGTGTGTGTATAAGAGAGAGAGAGAGAGACTCTATTTGGCAAGAGTTTCCCCCTATTTTACTGATATTGCTCTCAGAATTATATCCTCACTTTGGCTCTCTTCCCTTGCCCCCCCCCCAAATGATCAGCCATGCCTTGTATTTATAGGCATCCTGATGGGGCGTCTTATGTCGCACGACATAGGCAGTTAAACCGCCTTAGTGGCCCTTGTCGGACGACAGCGTACACATTTTGGCCATATTGGGCCGAAAGCTTGGCAGGCCCATTGGACTGCTGGGATTTTTGGACTAAATATTGCATTTTAGCAATTTATATAAGCCCAAATTTTAATTAAAGTGGATCCAAATCATGGGTTCGGATCGGGGTACTCACAGAGCCCCTCGGCGACGTCACTTCCACGGGAAGTGGGGTCGTCGACACAATGAGAATCCCGAGCCGGACACGAACGGCGGGGAAAGAGGTGACCAAGATGGTCAAGTGGCTGGACCTCTTATGAAGAGGATTCCTACGTATCCCGTGGGGGAATCAAGCCGAATCGTAGTTCGTTGAAGATGGGGGGTGCCAATGAAAGGCTATGGGTTTTGTACCCGAAATTGACTGTTCCAAGGGGAGTCACCCCGAAAAAATGTGACTTTTTTCTTTGGGAGTCACCCGCGAATTTGACTGTTTTTTCTTTGGGAAGTCACCCCGCGAACTTGACTGTTTTTTCTTTGGGAAGTCACCCCGCGAACTTGACTATTTTTTCTTTGGGAAGTCACCCCGCGAACTTGACTGTTTTTTCTTTGGGAAGTCACCCCGCGAACTTGACTTTTTTCCTTTGGGAGTCACCCCGATGATTTGACTTTTTTCTTTGGGAGTCACCCGCGAATATGACTGTTTTTGGTGGGGAGTCATCCCGATGATTTGACTTTTTTCTTTGGGAGTCACCCGCGAATTTGACTGTTTTTTGTGGGGAGTCATTCCGATGATTTGACTCTTTTCTTTGGGAGTCACCCGCGAATATGACTGTTTTTGGTGGGGAGTCATCCCGATGATTTGACTTTTTTCTTTGGGAGTCACCCGCGAATTTGACTGTTTTTGGTGGGGAGTCATCCCGATGATTTGACTTTTTTCTTTGGGAGTCACCCGCGAATATGACTGTTTTTGGTGGGGAGTCACCCGCGAATATGACTGTTTTGATGGGGAGTCACCCTGAAGATGTGATTTTTTTCTTTGGGAGTCACCCGCTGGAAACGTTGACTTTTTTCTTTGGGAGTCACCCGCTGACTGGACTGTGGAAATCTGTACGGTCTTTCCGGACCGGGTAGTTTAAGGCCGTTCCGGGCCAATTTGTGCTGTGTTGGAAATCTGTACGGTCTTTCCGGACCGGGTAGTTTAAGGCCGTTCCGGGCCAATGTGTGCCAAGAGAGGTGGGCATTTGGACACAAATGAAATGATGATTTTTAATGACAGGCAGTCAACGGGATTTGACCAAGTTGACCAGGGGCAAAAGAGGAAATTACCCCTTCTGGGCCACGGATGTCGCACGACATGGGAAGGTTCCCAGGCAGTTTTAATTAAAACAGTGGGTCGTAAGACAGGCCCTAAAAACCCCCCATTGTCGCCGAGAACACAAAGAGGGAAGGAGAGAAAATTTTGAAAAATCTTCCTCCAATTTGATTCAAATCAAAGATTTTGACAATGCCTACGCGATCCGAATCGAGAAGGAACGTGCAACAAGTATTGTCCGAGAGACGGAAGCTTGTGGATCGGAACAAGCGAAAGAGATTCCCCGAGGGACACGGGCTCTACCCGGGTCTCGACTTTCATACTTTCACCTTGGAGCAGAAGGGGGTAAGTGCTTTAAAAGATTAACCCTTTTTTGAAATTTGATTTCTAGGGTTTTGAGATTGAAATTGGGGGAAATCGCACTCAATGAGGAATTGCATGCTTGGCATGAAGTGCATTTGTTTTGAAAAGATTTTTCCTTTTCTGTTTTTTCTTCTTTTTGAAAGAATTTAATGATTTTTTGAAAAAAATGCATATGAATGCACACATTGTTGCGAGTATGGTTTTTGATACCTCGTGCCGTGTTTACTCGCAGACTTTGCGGACCAAGGGGTCCCCCGAGGCTATTGCGACCATATGGGGTCTTCTTCCGGCTCTTCGATTTGCCGGGCGCCCTAAGGGATCGGTCTCGCCGCCGGTCTTGGACCATTCTTCACGCCCGTTGGAGCGTTTGGGGACACGCCGAGGAGCGTGGAGCTTGTGCGAGCCTTTAGGCGCTTCGTGGGATTCTACCCACACATTCCATCTGTCCTGGGGTGAGGCGACCATCACTCCATATGACTTTACTGCCATCACCGGTCTGCAGTTTACTGAGAGGCCGATCTTTTCTGAGGATCCTGGCGTGCTGAGTCCAGACACTATCAGAGCTTTGACTGGATTTACCCTTTGCCTGAAGGGTAATGGGGTTCCTCTGGCTGAGTTGCATTCTGCTTTGACGCATCAGTGCCGTCTTTTTGCCGAGGATGCCGCTACTGTTACTGCTGAGCAGTTGGCTAGGGCCTTTGTCTGGGCCGGGTTGTCTGACACCCTGTTCTGTAATGCTTCCACGACGGCATTGACCCTTTTGCTGGAGCCTCTTCGTGATTGGAGCCAGGTGTCCACTTTCTCTTGGGGAGAGGCTGGTTTGGCCCAAGTGTATAAGGGCCTTGATGAGGTGAGCAGAGGCAGTGTGACTTCTCTGGATTTTTATCAGACTGTGCTGGAGGTATGTCCTTTGCTTTTCGCGACTTGACCTCCGTATTTGACTTTTCTGTCATCATTTTTACTGTTGCTGCACACTGAGAGTCTTTTGTCTCTGATTTCAGGTGTGGGCCTACGAGGTGTTCGGCTGTTATGCCTGGACTGTGCCTGAGAGGATTACAGCCAATCTGTTCCCTGCTATGCGCCGTTGGGCTTTTGGAGCGAGGGAGAGCCGGAAGGTGGACGAGGTGAAGCCCCGTAAGACGGCTTGCTACCATGACATTATGATTGCTCTGAGGGGTACCCCTGTTGGGTTGAGACATTTCCCCTGGCATGGTCGGTATGACGAGGGTTTGATTGGTGCTGCTGCCCTGGTGACCAGGATGAGGAGGTTGTTGGTTGGCCTGGAGGGAGATGCCCTGTATTTGGGGGAGAGAGTTAGCAGGCAGCATAGTCCTGGTGCGGCTGCTCGTGTCCCTCATGATCCTCCTGAGGGGATATGGCATATCCGGGCCTTGCCTGATTTGGAGCGGCTGCGGACTGGCATTGATGCCGCTGAGTTTTCTGATGGTGGGGACTACGCCCAGTTCGTCTTCACCCGATTGGTGACTCCTCAGGTTATGGCCGCTAGGAGGGCAGCGGGGATGCAGCTACCGGCACCTCCCCGCTTTTTTGAGTATGAGGCTGGGGGTAGTATTCGCCGATCCTCTTTTGATATGTCTGAGACTCACCCGCATTTGCGGCTGCCCCGCGGGACCACCTCTGTGAGTGATTTTTTCTTTTTCTGATTCATTCCAGCTTTTAACTGCTTTATTGACTGCTTTTGACTGCTTTTTCTGCTTTCATTGAACAGGTTCCAGCCAAGGCATTTAGGACGGTGGCGAAGGCGCTCACCGGTGCTGTGAAGATGCTGCGCCAGTTTCAGAGGAGCGCGGAGCATTGGAAGGGAAGTGCAGTTCCCGTCCTGGCGATGTAATACCTCCGAAGAAGAGGCCCAGACCGACCTTTGCTTCTTCCGATTCACAGGGCGGATCTAGTCGCAGCCCCACTCGATGACGATGATGGCGAGGATGATCCCTACCAGCCCCTCTATTCCACCGTGCCTGAGTGGCAGGGGTATTATGCTGAGCCCCAGCCTTGGGCGCATTATGAGGGCGATGATTCTGACGGCGAGATCCATGAGGTGCCGGAGGGTGGCTGTGATGGCCAGGAGTAGAGCGGCTCCGAGGAGGAGGTGAGCAGCGTTGAGGATGACGACAGCTCCGAGGAGGGTGAGGAGGACGATTCCGAGCAGGAGTGACCAGCTGCGATCCCCTTTTGCCATGCTTCGACTCTTTTTAGGGAGAGAGGAGAAATGTATGTGCTATTTTTGTTCTTTTGGATTGTAAAACAAATATTTTATTGCTTTTGCACTTTGACAAGTACAATATTTGTTTACTTATGTATTTTTGAACTTATATGCACGAGTTCGTCCCAAGAAAGGCATAAAATGGTGGCTTTTGAGTGTGATTGGGTGTTTTTGCGGTTTTTGTACGTATTGGGTGACATTTATGTGTCTGTGGGTGTGTTGGATGTGCCGCATCCACTCCCGCGGGCTTTATGAGCGAGGGGGAGTGTTTAGGTATGATTTTGTGGTGTTTTGAACAGGTTTGGGTGGCTTTTTGAGCAAGCGTTGGGTCGCTTGGGGTTGCTGCAGTTGCTGCTGCTGGTGTTCCTGATGGAACTCTCCATGTCGTCCGACAGGACTTCATGGGGCACTTATGTCGCACGACAAAGAGAGACCTGGGGACAGTTTTCTTGATCAAAGAAGCCTCAAAGACTTTACAAAATGCAGACTCGTAAACCACTCATTTCAGCAGTCACATCAGGTGTCAAACTTGCCTTCCACCTCAAAATTAGCCCCAAGATTTGATCTTTGGCCCAAAATGGAACATTATGATGACAGATCTAAGACCAAAGAGCGTCAATTTCATTCCGATCTCATAAATCTGACCCGCCATCATCGCGACAACAACAGGAGGATCATTGACCAATGATATGGGTTGAGATGCATCTGGGATTGCGAGAGGCATGTCTTCACCCTCTCGTATAATGATCTCACACCCACCATTGAGGAGTTTCGTGCACTGATTGGGGGAGCTGAGCTTAGGGATGTGGTCTTTCCCCGAGATCCGCGACCTTTGACTGAGCAGTTGGCCGATTTCTTGGGATTTCATCCCGAGCAGGTGACTGATCTGATTCTTGACCTGTCTTTTGTTGACCTGGCCCAGATAGCCCGATTGGGTCAGACGCATCCTGTGAGTTGCTTGAATCTGGCCGACGCCCTACGGACATTTTTATGCTGATCATGATTTCCCTGTACTGCTTCTGTGAGTACGACGGGGTATGCTCTGGTTTACTACTGGGAGTTGTCAGACAGATGCGGGGTTCTCGAGGCACCACATTGGCTGATGCTCGACCTGGGCAGGGAGAGAGAGATGTAGTTCCCTTTCTGCTGGCGGAGACTTATCATGGGATGGACCGACTGTCTAGAGGGTCATTGCATATGGGACGTGGCAGCCCCAGTCTCTTATCATTGTGGCTCTTTGAGCGATTGAGACTCATCTCCCCATTACCTGTCATCATCGCAGCACTCGGGTCACACAAACAGAGGCGAGTGGCTCCTGAGGCTTCACAGAGAGTTGCAGAGGCGATCGGCCAGTGTATACTACCACCGACATCCAAGATCGGGTTCCCGGATGGAGGCTTGAGACCATGAGCGGTAGGCGTGATGACTCTATTATAGTGAGGCCGCCGGATTACACTTTTCATCATTCTGCATCCCCTTGCTTGTTCGAAGGCAGTATGGATACCCACAAAGCAGCCGTTGATGGGTTCAGAGAGCAGATGGGGTCGTACCCCTTGGATGCGGAATGAGCTGCTGCTGTTGCTGAGACTTGGCTAAAGCTGCTAAAAGGTATCATATGGACCAAAATTCCCTCTTGGGCTGCGATCGGGTTTAAACCTCGGGTTTTGATGAAGTTCATTTCTCAAACTCTAGCGCTTGAAGCTGATGTCGACAGACTTTTAGGAAAAAATTTATGCAAAGCCCCATGTTTTGTTAAAGCAAGGGGAGATCCTTTCATCGGCAAAAGCCCCGGTTGGAAGAGATGACTCGGTAGAGTTCCGGATGATGTCCTAACGATGTCCCAATCCGATCGATACTGCAAAATTGATCCGGAGGCGGATCGGGATAAGACTGAATCCATGTTGTGATGTAGCGAGGAACCCGACGCGGACCCCAAAGATGACCAAAGAAGCCCCAGTCTAAAGAAATGGCTTGACGAAGCTCCAACCTTGAAGAGTTTCAAGGCAGCCCTAATGCGAATTGTAGCCGGAGAGGGAAAAAACCTATCCTTTGCTCTCTTATTTTCTTTAGTCACTCAGTCAACCTTAAGAAGATGTAAAAGAAGAGAATTTATACATGTAGGGGCATATTTTTCGAAAAGTGGGAACAAATCCCGATTTTGTGTTATTTTCTGATGGCCTTATTCGATATAGGCACGAAATCTCGCTTTGGGTTTGACTCTTTTGAGAGAGTATACGCGTAGAAAGGTTTGTAAAAGTGTATGGAAGCCCCCGCCGACGTAAAATCGTTGTTTAGCACTATTTTTCCTAAGATGTAGAAAAGGAAAACTTGTCAAGACATCTGAAAACTTGTTTTATTTACAATGATCACAAGATTGCTTAAAACCCTTTATTGATGTTCGGGTTATTCAAACAATAATCTAGATATGAAAAAAAACATTCTGATCAATCATGAGGAGGAAGTCAACCAATGTCGCGGATCAAGGTTGGCTAGGTGTGAAAGAAAGGTTTGTGTATAGGGAGGTCTTTGGTGAGACCGGGTTTTTCTGGGATTTGAATATGCTTATGACCGGACCATTCCTGGCTGCCTACGTTCCCCTCATTGTGAGGAGCTCAGGTCGCCGTAGTTCGGCTTCGGCCGGACTGATTTGGGAAATGGGATTTGTGGTTCCTTTAGTGAAAAGGCTCGGATGAGAAGATTGGATGATGAGGCGTGGGCCTTGGGATGATTCCTTGACCAAGTCATTCTTGGACGACTGCTTCTGATTACTTCCTCTTTTATTGGGAGAGAAAGGATTTGCACGTGCCTACAGGCTTATGAAATGCTTATGGCTTTGCTTCGACCACCCCATTGTTATCGACAACTTTCATTCTCTGAGCTTTGATTTTGCCTGTCCGTCAAGCTTGGCGGTGCTGGGTCCTTGGCCTCATTTTTTTTTTATGTGCAACCCTATTTTTTGCCTAGACCGCCCTTTTTTGGGATTTTCAGCCTAGCTGGGCACTACTCTTTTTGCACTAAGATTTTTTTTTTTTTTCTTCTTTTTCTTTTTTTTTTCTATATATATATGGAACCCTGTTTTTGCCTAGACCGTCCTTTTTGGGAATTTTCACTTAGCCGGGTATTACTCTTTTTTTGCACTACATTTTTTCTTTCTTTTTTTTTTCTTTTTTTTTTTGAAGCACCTGAGGGCCAAGGCGAGTCCCTGCTTGAGCTTTCTTGATACCCTTGAGGTCTAAGCCAAGCTCCTAGGTTGTTGTCGACATGGGGTCAATCTTTCGAAGCTGAGTGGCCTTTTGTTGTCCTTTTTCGACGATGCCGTCGTCGTTGACTTGGTCAAGGTGAAGGTGAGGACATGGTTTGGGAAGCGTATGGCTTGATGAAGGCTTTTTGTGGGGTAAGAAAAGTGTATGGGGAAGGCATTAGTTGACTTTCTCACCCTGATTAATCGGAATGTTAATTATTTCAAGAGATTATTTGTTGAGCAATGCAAGTGATCATATAAAATAAAACCATTTCATTAAATGTAATGTAGGTGTGCAAATAATGTCTTAAGTCTAGCAAGAAAAGAAGAAGACTCTTTTAT
This sequence comes from Adenophora triphylla var. japonica, assembly GCA_022495995.1. Classification (NCBI taxonomy): domain Eukaryota; kingdom Viridiplantae; phylum Streptophyta; class Magnoliopsida; order Asterales; family Campanulaceae; genus Adenophora; species Adenophora triphylla. Next base: position 223,299 of record JAFEMH010003922.1, on the reverse strand, counting down.
AGAAGATTGAAGACTAATTACAATGTCCAAGAAGGACTTGATTGAAAGAGGAGAGTACTAGAACCTACGAAGGTTGACTGAGAGACTCTTCTTTTTTTTTTTTTTTAAGGATAGGTAACCCCTAGCCTAGCTACTCTTCGCCGGTTAGGATTGCCAGACGCTTGAGCTTTCCATTTCCTGTTAACTTCTGGATTCCATTACCGCAGACCGAGGCATTGATCAGTCACGTGCCCATGATACTGGTGGAAGTGGAGGGATTTGAGGCCATGGAGCAGCTGGAGCAAGTACAAGGTGTCCAAAGAAACGGGCCGGAAAAGTCACGGGGGTGAACTTTATTGATTGAGCATATTGATGGAAGGAAGTGAACCTGGGAGGATTGGTTTGTTCACCGTTTTCAGAGCTGAGAGGGAATCCAAATCTGACATCCTGTCCCGCATTCTGACCTCGATCTGGCCCTACACTCTGACTGACATTCTGATTCTGAGCTGGATCAACACTTGCATTCGGACCCAAACCCGCTGAGACCTGCGAATCTGCCATTTCTGAGACTGCTGGAAATGAACCCTTGACTGGAGAGAGATTGATTAATCAACCGCCTGGAACTCTGACCCAATACTTGCTTGCTATAAGGGGGAGAGAACGGTTTTAGGTAGGGGAGAGGATAGTCTGAGGACGGACTCATGCATATGCTCCTTTTTTTTATTATTATTTTTACACCTTTTTTATAAAAATGATTTTTATTGATCCTAGGAATGGTTGGAAAAGGGGGAAACCTTCTTTTTCGCATTCTACGCTATTCCTGGATTAGTGGGTTCCATCACTACGTCTATAGACCCCCTGTATTCCACCTGTATTGCACCTCCGGGACGGACAATCCCGGCAGAGGTCCTATAGGGCACGTGGAACCCACTGACCGAAAGGGAGAACGAACCTGTGGGCATACGAGCCAAAACAAGTCAAACTCGGGATTTTCAAAACCAAGTCCAAGTCAACGTCTAAACTCGGGAGGAGAGAGGGTCGAACGCACGTTTGAACGTACGAGACCGCAATGACCTCTCCTCTTTTCGAGTTGGAAATTTGGCATGGCCTCTCGTCACTTGGTGGCGAAATTCCGGCATAACTCTTGTTAGTATGCGTTAAGAAATTGACATGGTCCCGTGTTGACACATGTCGAGAACGCGTCATGACTTCTCACGAAGCCATGCCGAGAAATCGATATGTACCTACGTCGAGATATGTAGAGATCTTAACGTGTACTTACGTTCGAATTATGTCGTGATTCCGACACGAAGGGGGGAGGGTATGCCAAGGTTTTCAAAGACGAAGCATGACTCGGACTTTGTGAGAAAATTTTGAAAAACCGAGTTTAAAATGTTTTAAAAAGTATTGGCCAAAAACCAACCGGTCACGGTAGAAAGTGTGTCACGGACAAGTGTTGGCTGACTCACTGGCTAGGAGGACTTTAGGCGCTCAAACGTCAGCGAAACATGTCACTTTCCGCGATGCCGTTCGTACACTCCCGGGTTCTAACTCTATGTGCGGGTAGAGTGCGAGTAGTGTGAAGGTATTTTCTAGGAAAAATATTTTTTGCTTTTTTGTAAAAGATTTTTTTTTTATGTGTTTTTTTTTATGCAGTATGCAAAAGAAAAACAAGAGAATGAGTCAAAGCATGACAAAAGGGGACTGCCCCAAATGTCAGAATTTACCAGTAGCTGTAGTCCAGCGTCATCCTGCCCTGTTCTGATCAACGGGAAGAGCAAATTGCAAAGGGGGAAGCCCCGGCTTTCAATAGTGCCACATACCAAAGCATGGCAAGGTGCATTTAAGCACACAAAATGAAACATATGTACACACAAGGTGAATGTCGAAATTGTCCAAGTTGATTTGAAGAAAGTTAGACTCTCTTAAGAAAAACTTTTCTCTTTTTTCAGGAAATAGAAGAATGATACTGGTACGTGGGATTGTTAGACCACCATTTATCCCAAGCCCCGGGTTAGGGAGCGATACAGGAAGGTTAGTGGTTTCCACCTATATACCAAGTATCGTCTTCATTTTTTAGAACAAAAAGTTTTTCAAGGTCCCCAGCGGAGTCGCCACTGAATGAACGCTCGCCCGAAAAAAAATAATTAAAATCGTGGTATCATTTCCCCCCTTTTTTTGAAAAGAGTTTCTTTTGTATTGAAAATGATACGACAAGTTTTTGAAAACTTCGGTTTTGGGAGTCGCCACGCCTTTTTTAGAGGAAAACATTGAAAAACCTATTTTAAGAGATTTTAAGTCCGGGAGTCTGGTTACGTGTTTGGGAAGAACTAGAGAGTTCACCCAACATGCCTCTTTCGAGACTTTCAATCAACATTGGACAATTTTTGGACATTCAAAGTGTGTGTGCAATATGTGTCGATGTGTGAAAAATGCAAATTTGACATTTTCATTGATAATAGGGAAGCTGAGTACAACTTGTGAGCCATAAGATGGGGCCACACCCTTTTACATATTATGATTATCATAACAAGGCAGAAGGTAAGACAATCCGCCTGCAGATTTTCCCATGTCGTCCGACACAGACCTCCTAGGCAGAGGTTGTCGCACGACATAATGTCTCTTGGTCGATTGTCTTATTACAAAGACCAAGCAGCTTCGTAAATGAAATGACATTTATTCAACTCAAGAAAGACACTATTTGAAGGTCTAAAATTCAGTTTGGGATTGACGGGAGTGAGCAATGTCACGATAGACTTTGTCGACACAGATGTCATATGACATAGAGCCTTTGATGTCGTCTATGTCATACGGCGATCCTCTTCCATCAAATAGGTTGCACCCAAACTGAGTTTAGGCACCCAAATAGTGGCTTATGAGCCAGGAGATGCTTAGGTAGGCTTTGAGTCACAAAGGGGATAAACCTAGCAGATCTGAAGTCCAAGAATGGCATTGCAGCCTTTTCGGGAGTCCCATGTCGTATGACACAGATCTCCATGGAGACCTATGCCGCACGACACTGGGAGCCCGTTTCTTGCCCTTCACCGTTTGGTTCCTCCTTTGTTCCCCAAGCAAACCAAGCATATTTATTGATTATAGATGTAATATAATACTATAATATGGGTATTATGGGAAGATCACATGGCTTTAGTGACCAAATGTGATAAATCACACGCTTTTATGGCCACTTTGAAGTAGCCATCACTTCCTAACCCAATGTAGCTAGGCAAAGATTGAAACTTTATTGGTGTGTGTACCACCAAATGTCAAGATTCGAGGCGGGGAGAAGTGAATATTGAAGATTCACTCCTCCACCACCTTTATCATGCAAAATCCCAATTTCTACATGGTATGAGAACAAGTATGCATGCAAGGTATATTTAAAGACTTTATTAAAAGATGGAGAAAGGTTTAGTGGCTACCTATTGTAGTCCACAAGGTAGAATCACCAATAGTATGGTGTCTACCCCTTTAATCACCAACAAAGGAAGCTTCTTGGAGTCTTGACCTTGAAGTGTGTGTGTGTGAGGAGGGAGGTGAGTGTGTGTGTATAAGAGAGAGAGAGAGAGAGACTCTATTTGGCAAGAGTTTCCCCCTATTTTACTGATATTGCTCTCAGAATTATATCCTCACTTTGGCTCTCTTCCTTGCCTCCCCAAAATGATCGCCCATGCCTTGTATTTATAGGCATCCCGATGGGGCGTCTTATGTCGCACGACATAGGCAAGCTAAACCGCCTTAGTGCCCTCGTTTCTGGACGACAACATACATTTTGGCCATATTGGGCCGAAAGCTCGCGTGTGCCCATCGGACTCTGGTCAGTCGGGATTTTTGGACTAAATATTGCATTTTAGCAATTTATATAAGCCCAAATTTTAATTAAAGTGGATCCAAATCATGGGTTCGGATCGGGGTACTCACACAGCTCTACAGAGTCTTTTTGAAAAAGTCATGGAGGTGCCAAACCTGATTGACCTGGGCTCCGAAAACAGCATGATCGCCATGATTGGGACAGCAGAAGCCAAGCCTCTCGATCCCAGAACCCTCTTCAAGCATCCAGCAATGCCACTGAAGAATTGGGTCACTTTCACCGGACCAAGGGCAAACCAGACAGAAATGAAAGACAAGTTGGGCCTGCACCCACATCTCCCTAAACCCAGTCTCGAACCCTTCCGAGCCGCCTCCTTGTAAAAATCCGGTCCTCTGAGTCGTCCAATGGCCTTACGCTGGAAGACTATGATAATGTAGCCAACCATGTATTTCCTTTATCGTTTAATGAAAAGTCTGACCTTTCGGAGTATCCTCTCATTGCCACTTTAACAACTGATAAGTTAACAAACAACTTAAAAGATGTTAATAACTCAATTGATAAAGAAGCGCATACATTAAATGAACAATACATTAAGAAAGTTCTCAAGCGTGTAGTTGACCGAGAGAACAACCTGGGCCTAAGTCGCCGAAGAGGTTATGACCAAAGTGAACTCGGGGTCAACGTAAAGAGCCTAAAGAAACACAAGTGGGCGCTTCTTCGCCGATGCAGAAAAAGAAGCCCCGATAAGCCTCCTCCGGGAGTATGTTGACGTGTTTGCCTGGTCATAGCCAGACATGCCAGACTGATCCTCGATCGTGGAGCACAAAATTCCCTAGATCTCGAATCCAAGCCTCACTGTCAAACAAGCCGCGCAAGATCAACCGGTCCTTGCAAGTTAAAGAAGAGATTGAGAAAATGCTCGAGTTGGTTTCATCAGAGTGATTGAGTACCCTACTTGGCTCTCCAACATCGTGACGGTCACCAAGGCCAATGGAAAGGTCGATGTCAGGTAGATTTCCTGGATCTCAACAAGGCTCCCTAAAGATGATTTCCCATCGCCTAACATCGACATGCTAGTCGACACCACGGCAAATTTTGAAGTAAAGTCCTTCGTGGATGGGTTCGCCGATACAACTGCATCAAAATGTCCGAGGAGGATCAAGCCAGATCGCTTTCACCACTCTACGGGGACATACCGCTACACGGTCATGCCGTTCGGCTCAAGAACGCTGGGGCTACTTACTGGGCTGCAATGTAGCTCTCTTTCCATGACATGATTCACAAAGAAATCGAAGTATATGTCGACGACATGATCATCCACTCCAGAGGATCGACATGCAAAGACATGACAGATCCGAGAAAGTTCTTCAACGTACTCAGAAACACTCCATGAGATTGAACCCGCAAGTGCACCTTCGGCGGCCAAGCGGTAAGGTACCGATGCGGTACATGGTTACGTAAAAGAGGTATCGAAGCCGATCCCAAGAAAATCAAGGCCATCATCGACACGAAGCCGCCTCGCACTCTAAATGTAAGTGAAAACTTTTATGGGAAGACTTCAAGACATCATTCGCTTCATCAACCAAGCTTGACATCTCTCTGCGAGCCCATGTTCAAACCGATGAAGAAGAATGCCGACATCAACTGGGACTCCAACAAGAGCGTAAAGCTTTCGAGAAAATCAAGACCTACTTGGTGAATCCCCACCACTCGTGCCCGCCACATGAAGACAAGCCACTACTCCCGTATCCGATGCAATGTACACGTCAATCGGAGCAATGTCGGCACAAGAACAGAAAGATTCCAAGGTTGAGCATGCAATCTAATTCGTAAGCCGAAAGCTTCAGGAAGTGAACTCGCTACTGCGTTAGGAGAAAACTTGTACCGCCTTGGTATGGGTAGTCGGGAAACCAAAACACTACATGTAGTCACATTCAGTGCTCCCGGGTCTCCAAAATGGACCCCGTCCGATATCTATTTGACAAGCCATCCCCGTCAATGTGACTAGCCACGGGTCATTCTTCTGGCCGAGTTCGACATCAAGTACATGGTCCGAAAATCAACAAAGGGCAGTAATGGCAACATCACCGGCAGACTTCCCAAGCGCTGAACCCAAGGGTCCCGATCCGCAATTTCGGACGACGGAATCTTTTTCACTGACAACAAGAAAACCGCCGGCAACTCTTCTTCGATGGGGCACCTAACAAGAAGGAAAATGGTATTGGAATGCTCCTTGTCGATCCCAAGGACGAGCATACTCCCATAACCATCAAGTCAATTTTGAAACAACCAACAATGCACAGAATACGAAGCCTCGTGCAACCGGCCGGGAAGCCGCCCTCGAGCGCAACATTTCGTAACCGGACGTATACGGAGACTCGCATCGATCATCAATCAAGTATCCAACAAATGGAAAACGGTATATTCTCGGCCTCCAAGTACCACGCGCATACGGAGAGGAGCTCATTGCTCGCCCAAGGACATCTCTTTTCACTATTTGCCAAGCAGACAGAACCGCCGCACGCCCTGGCAACCCTCGCCTCTCTTATCGAAATTCCCGATGGGAAATCAGCAAGAACCCTCGTAAGCAGGAGACGGAAACACCCGCTTATTGCTATGAGATCGAAATAAAAAGGAAATGATCGACGAACCCCCGTACAATCAAATATACCAAATAAGATGGAAAATACAAAGAAGGGATCAAAGCTAAAACATGATGGCATTAAAACGCCGGCATCCCATTTCGTCATTCTGGGGGCGGTTGCAAGAAGCGCCACCAAGGGCCACTCTTCGTGTGTAAACAAAGAAAAAGTCGACGAGCTAATGAACGAAGTTCACAACGGAACCCGTGGTCCGCATACATGAACGCCCGAGCATCGACACGTATCATTCTCCATATGGGATACTACTATCGATATCGATGGAAACAGATCGCATCCAGCCTGGTCCGAAGTTGCGACAAATGTCAACGGCTCTCCAACCTCAATCACATCCCTCCTCATGAACTCTATTGCATGACTACGCTACGGCCTTTCGCCACATGGGGAATCGAAGTCATCACTGCAAGATCACTCCACCAGGGAGCAAAGGTCACGAGTTCATTCTAGTCGCAGCCGACTACTTCACCAAACGAGTAGAAGCCGCATCGTACAAGGTACTGAATTCTAAGAAGGTGGTCGAGTTCATCAAAGAGAACATCATGTGCCGATACGCGAGTGCCCAACGAGATCATATCCGACAATGGGACTCACTTCGAGGGAGATTGTGACCAACCGCCGACCGACCCGAAGTCACACGTCACAAGTCTTCCCTTACAGACCACAAACCAATGGCAAAGAGGCAGCAAACAAGGCTCTCGCCACGATAGTCGAAAGATGACCACCGTAGGCCTGGACCGCCCGAAAAGCTACATCTAGCCCTCTCGGGGATACAAAACTTCGCCTCGTAACCGCCACAGGGAGACTTCGCTCGCACTTACCTACCACGGAATGGAAGCAATGTTACCCGTGGAATTGGAAATTCCATCCCTCCGAGTCCTCTTGGAAAACGGGATCAATGAAGTCGAATCACAGAGTCACGATGAACTTGCTATACTCGACGAGCGCAGATTGAAAGCCATGGAACACACTCGAGCCTACTGCAGAGCGTAACGGCCCGAGCATTCGATAAGAAAGTCAAGATCCGAGACATCGTAGAAGGTGACTGGGTGCTAAAGGAAAAGCCTCACGCAGCACCAATCCCCTTCGAAAAGTGGGGAGCCTACCTGGATAGGACCATTCGTGGTGTACAAAGAATCTTCTACTGAGGAGCCATGAAGTTAGCAGACTTGACGGAACCTCTTTCAACTAACCCGTGAACGGAAGCAAGCTCAGCAGATACTTCGCTTCGAGGAAGAGCACGAGTCAACTCTCCTTCCCTATACACCACCCTCGCAAAATTAAAGTGCTAAAAGAGTAATACCCAACCGGATACATTCTCGCTAATGAACCAGTAAAAACAGGTCGCACTTCTTTTGTCTTCATTTTTCTCAAATTCACCTAAAAGTGTCTAACTACGGTGACCCGAGCCCTTTAGTCCAATTGTAAAAGGGGAACGCTTGCGTGCCATCATCGTCTTTCGGTCTCAAACAAAAAAAATACAATAAGCATCAATTGCTTCGTGTTTCAAAAAACTCATTTCAATTAACCTACAAATTCATTACTTGAAACAATCTTTGATGAGTTCAAGCACGGCCAACTCTTGACTCGCTACACGCTAGCAAAACTACAATAAAACATTAATCGCTAATGTGTCTGCAATGACAATCGTAGATACTCGGACAAAGCAAAGGTCAACCTTAGTTTCATACTTGGTCCTTCATCCTCTTCTTCCCCTTCCCTTTCGCCACTAGGCGAGTCGTTCTTGCACCTTCACCTACTGGAAGTACTCCTAAGAGTCCTTCTGAACCCGGCCTGCTGACCCTTCCCGACGCCTGGCCAAACTCCTCAGTAAACGCATTCAACGCAACCCTTTCCCTAAGCCTCGCCTACCCGAGCCGCAATCCGTCTTCGAAGCCACTTGAATGACTCGTGAGCCATTGGCCTCCCGATCGAACATCGCCTCTTATGGGGCCGCCCATGTCATTCCCGCATCTATTCCTGTGGTTAAAGCACTCTGCTTCACCCTTCCTCAAGGCCGAGCTGCCGAGTCATGATCGTAACCCAACAAACTATCCTGTCTCCAGAAGATAGCCATCTCTAAAGGCTTCCCTATACACTCTACGTTTTCATACTGGGGTCAGAGATCACAGCATCGACGAACAATGGGCAGCTCTCTCCTGAAAGGAAGAGACCCCCGTTGCGTGAAAGGGACGTATATTGCCACATTAATCAGCGTGAGCAGTAATAGCGTCAAAGCGATCTTCCATCGCCAGAGATCCCACCTCAAAGGTGCACGCCTCACGAACTAAACTGCATCAATCGCTCCGCCCACTGTATCAGTCACGTAACTAACGATGGAATGTAGAAAGCACGTCTCAGACAAATTAGCCCCGGCACTCGACAACCAATACCCTCCCCGAGTGGTCCGACAAGTTCTCAGAGTAATCTTCCAGCTGGGAAACCCACCATCGCAATGATGACAAGCAGGTGACGGAGTAAAGCTTCCGTCATCCAGAAGCCCAAACAGCTACGGTGACCCGACGCCCCCTAGTCACTCGTACCAGGACGCCGAACGAAGGGACCAAGTCGTCAAGCAAGACATTTGGCACCTCGTGCATCATCTCAGTAGCCTCTCTCTCAACCTACACATGGTAAGCATTAGCGGGACTCCTCCCACACGACGGCCAATGCACGGGTCGCCATCCTCGACCACACGCCTAGAAAAACCTCACCCTAAGACCAAAGGTACGATGTCTCCCCACTTTCGCTCATCGGTGTCTCAAAGACACAATGATACGGCACACACACCGTGGGTGAACGGGAAATGCAGAGTAGCGATCGCGCACAGCAGCAAACGCGTCCTTCACGCGAAAGCTCCTCGCCTCCAAAATCCACCTATCAGAAGTCCTAAAATCACCTTCGAATGTCAATCATAATCGCTCAATATCGCTTATCCCGTATGCTTCTCCAACAGATACCAAGCAAAGACACTAGCTTCTCAACAGCGGGCCATGCCACCAAAGATACGGAAAGAACTAGTTGTTCCCGTCAGCTCGTGTCCTCCTAAAATGGCCGTCTAAATCTTCGAAGCGTAGGAGTTTCTATCAGGTCGGTATTTAAGCCGTACACAATCCTCCGTACGCACTGCCCTGTAAAAGCGAGCCCAGACCGCTTCCTTAAAACGATCCCGAGGGCCCGTATGAGCTCCTTCAAAGCCCAAACATGTATTTCAAGGTCGAGCCGTAAATGTACCTTCGAAAACCCCTTGTTTTGCGCCTCACTGTGGTTCCGTACTCCACAAGATAGCCGATTGAAAGCTTTTCCCCAAGTATATCGCTCTGCATCCGGGTATACATAGCTTATGAAAGGAGCCATGAAGGAAAATGCGAAAGAAGGAAACCTTAGGAAATTTCGAAAGAGAATTCAAACTAATCGGATCAAATGAAAGGCGCAGCCTACGACCAAGTCAACCTAATTTAAAAGACTCTCGAATTTCATTCTCAAAGAATAGCTTTGCGAAGGATCTTATTCTCTCGGCCCGAGATTCTCAGCTTGACTTGGTCAACTCAAGAGCTACCGCTTCTCCTAAATTGAAGCAATTCCAAACAAGGCCCTCGTTCATCCTTTATGAATCATGGCGTATGCCGCCCCGTTTCATTCAACCAAAAGCCAACACCACTTCCGCCCCGGGCTCGTGCAACAGTGCAATTAATTAATAATCAGTGCATATAGGCATAAATTTTGACCCGTTCAATTTTTCATGCATGTTTCATGTTATTTATTTTTGATTAACCTACTTGCTTATTTGCCGAAAATAAAAAGAAGGTAATCAGAGAATAGATGCGCGAAGTACATGTTCCGCCCCAAGGGCACCTTTTTCAAATACAATTCAAGTCAAATTGTTCCGGACAATACATACATTTTGTCTAAAAAAAAGAGAAGCGAAAAAAAGGAGGACTACTCCGAGTCCTACTCGTTATCCGAGCACTCGACGCACTGCTCCGCAGCAACCGGATCCGTCGAGAACAAGAAATCTCTGAATTCCTCCAGGTGGGAATACGCGAAACGCCTCCTCTGCGCCTGCGAACTCGAGGACTCTCCCCTCTCGCGCCCCGAGTGCGAAGGAGGATGAGCTCCAAACCCAGCCGTTCTGCCCGCGAACTGGCCAAATCCCTGCGCAAAGTCCTCTCCACCAGCCGTGGGAGCAGACGAACCTCTCGGCCTAGATGGCCTCGGCTCACGAACATCCACGCTCCTCTGGGAACTGCACCTCAGGAACGCCACGAGCCTCCTAGTATAGGTGGCCCACCCATCCAAGCGCCTCACGGCTGATTGTACGTACGGCCAGACACCTGCGAACCAGGAAAGTCATCAAAAGACAAGCAGAAAGTACAGATGCAACATTTGCAGAATGCTACTATCAAATGCAGAAAATCAAAAGTACTCACCGAAGCATTGGGGTCCACCCTATACTGAGGTCTCGGTTCCTCCGGGATCGGGATCACCAGCCGCCTGCGCGAACCGTCCAACCCCTCGTACGCCAGCCTAGCACGTGGGAGCGGGAGATCTCGGGGATATCCAGGGCCCTCGCCCTCCCTGTGCTGCACTTGTGGGCTCCTCAGCCTCATCCTCAAGAAAATGTCGTAATCGGCTCCCGCTATGACGTACTCGGTATAGAACACACCCTGTCTATACCTCTCCAACTCCTCCATCGGCATCGATAGAGGATGCTGCATGTGCAGAGGAGGATCCACTGGCACTATCGGAAGGGACCCCGGGCCATGCTGATGGGTCACCTCTCCCCCAGATACATCACGTGAAGTCCCACCAGGAGCTTCCGCCGTCGAGTAACCTCACTAGCAACCTGAACCACGCCCATGTGGAACCGACTCCACCAGGTCAGCTGGATCCGCTCGAAGAACTCACGGCTCAGGGCCAGAGATACCTCCTCGTACGACAGTCGAGTACCCACTCTCGACGACACCGCCTTCTTCGCCCTCTTCTGCCAAGACAGCATGGTAGGGAACAGGGATCGGTACGCCTCCCTAATAACTCCACCGTCGCTGTCCGAACACCTCATAGCATCGGACCTGCCAAGCAAATGGAAAGTTATGTCGCCACAGAACAGCGTATACATACGAGTACAAAAAACGAGACAATGAAGAGAAAAAGACGTGAACTTACATCCAGAGCAAATGAGAAACAGCTCAAGGAGCTCTCCTCTCCCCGCGAGAACTTATCCAAGGAGTGGTAGAGCTCGGCCAGTCCAGCCTCCCCCCATACATACCCCCTCACGGCATCCAAGTCTGTCAGCGACCCGAGCAGAGGAAAGTGACAGGACGTGTCAGAAGTCGGGAACAAAGTCGCTGACAACGCGAACCAAATGAACCTCGAGCCGGGCGCTCCGCGATCATCCTCGCAGACCCATCCAAATAATCTGCAATACCCGTCTGCAGATGCCTCTCCATCGGCTCCGTACCGAATGCCTAAGCCCCTGGCATCGGTGATATCAAAACCTGAAAGCAGGCTGCATAACCGCCCGGGGTATAACCATCCACCCACACTCAAAGACGTTGCCGTAGTCGGCAACCCGGTGATAAGCGCAAAGTCCGTGGGAGTCACTATCGCCTCCCCATCTCGAAATGAAAAGTGTGGGTCGTATCCCACCGCACTCGCTCGTGAGCTACGTGACATGGACTCGCTTCTGCGTCGCAGCTATCGCAGCTACCGCACTGATAAACCCAGCCAATCCAGAGTCAAGCACCAGCTGCCGTGGACTCCTCTCTCCGTATCGAGCATCATCCGGGAGTATCTCCCACAGCGCTCTCACTGCCTCGAAGGCTCCCCGACTCTTCTGGTTGCGAACGTCAACTGTCCCTCGCCCCTGCAGGTGAACACAGCAAAATACGTTAAGCACAAAAGCGACATCGACAGAATGCACGAACGCATGTCAAAATGATGCAATGCAGATACAGTTCTCATTCCTTTCCTAAAATATTTCCATCCCGGTTGGAGTATTGACGATCCAAGATTTCAAAACACTTCGAAAACTCCGTCGAATCCGGAACTTTCAAAGCATTTCGAAAACTCCGTCGAATCCGGAACTTTCAAAGCATTTTGAAAACTCCGTCGAATCCGGAACTTTCAAAGCATTTCGAAAACTCCGTCGAATCCGGAACTTTCAAAGCATTTTGAAAACTCCGTCGAATCCGGAACTTTCAAAGCACTTCGAAAACTCCGTCGAATCCGGAACTTTTAAAGCATTTCGAAAACTCCGTCGAAACCGGAACTTTCAAAACCCTTCGAAAACTCCGTCGAATTCGGAACTTTCAAATCCTTTCGAACATTTCGAAAATTTACTCCGTCCCGATTTAAACATGCTTTAAATTCGGAAAACACATCTAGACATGGAATTTTGCAATCAAAATTTTTATGTCATCTACCCATAGTGTCAATTGAACTACATCCTAATCAATTTCGACAAAGGCGCATAGCAAAGTCAAAAGCCCCAATCCGGGCACCAAAATCTCTATCTCATTCCTAGTCAAATTTCTAACATTTAAATAATGCACATTCTTAAAATTAATGGAACTTGAAGGAAGCTTACTTGTCTCTCGATCCCTCCTTTGGAATTGTGGTTCTCCCTAGCCGGGTAGAACTCCGTCGGATTCAATGGATGAATATTGGTTCGAATGGTCCGAACCAACCGCGTTCTTTTATCATCGGTCCTTCCATGACGAGCCATTGATTCCCAATCACCTTCCATAGCAATTTTCCTTCACAAATTTGAGCAAACCTCACAATTTGGGGTGAAAATTTTCTCCTCCTTTCTCTCCTCCTCGTCGGAAACAATGAAAGAAAATGGCCATTTCTCTTCTGCCTCGGCGCTGATGACAACCTGGTCAAACTCAATCCAAGTCGGCCGGACTCTTGTTGCACCAGAAAGATTCCTTGCCACTTTGGCCCCTCAGCTTTTCACAGTTTCAATTTTACCCCTTTTGGCCCCCAAAAGTGTAAAATTTCCCCCCAGTTAGACATTTCTAACACCCCATCCCCCGAGGATAAATTCCCAATTAGTTTTCACTAACGCTCGTCTCCAGACGTTAAATTCCCAGTTAGTTTTCACTAACGCTCGTCTCCAGACGTTAAATTCCCAGTTAGTTTTCACTAACGCTCGTCTCTAGACGTTAAATTCCCAGTTAGTTTTCACTAACGTCCGTCTCCAGACGTTAAATTCAATCCTCAGTTGACGTTTGACATTCAAACGCTCACTTTCATCTTAGTTGACGTTTGACATTCAAACGCTCAATCCCGTCTCCGGACATTCCAGCTACATTTTTGTCTCCAGACGTTAAATTCAATCCTCGGTTGACGTTTGACATTCAAACGCTCATTTTCGCCCCAAACTGACGTTTGACATTCAAATGCTCAGTCCTGTCTTCGGACATCAAATCTCAATCCCGTCTCCAGACATTCCAGCTACATTTCCGTCTCCTGACGTCCAAATTTCTATCAGTTTTCACCATCGTTCACTTCCCCGGCCGCCAGTCGTAAGCCCGATCGTCCCACCTCAGCGGCCATCATGGTAAGCCCGCACAACAATCCCTCTTCGGCCATCAAGGTAAGCCTGAATGCTCATCCCCAGCAGGATTCTAAAGAAGAAACGTCAATCCTTCTGAGTTGTTAATAACGCCATTTTAACACAACCACTCCCGTCATTGCCATCCCTATCCCCAGCAGGATAAACCTGGCCGCCATCGTAAGCCCAGCACTCAAGGCACGAACGCCTTCATCTCAGGATAAACGTATCCTCATTCACTCCGGTTTAAGGCGCCTGATGGATATATTTTTATATCCATTTTATACGTTCTAAATTCTATTTATTGCAAAATTTCCGAGTAAAATAGTAGTTTAATTATTTTGTTAGTGTTATTTTATTTTCAGGTTGAAATGTTGGAATTTGGGTGGTTTAAGGTGGAGAAAAAAAATTAAAATTCGAGACGGAGCCGAAACGAGTTCAAAGGAAGTAATAAGGAATTAATGAATTGCTGAAGAAAGAAAGAAATGAGACTTTGCCCAGTTCAAGCAACAACGACCGCCCAAGGCACAACGGCGATCGCCCTTCCCTCTCGGCCCATTTACGGCGGTCGCCCTTGTTTTATTTTTTCCACGCCAAATTCCAACGCCTTGGGCCATTTTGTCCACCGCTTATTTGCTTATTGGGCGCCCTTGTTTAATTTCCGGGCCTTAATCCTTATAATTTCCAAAGCCTCTATTCAGCCTTGTTTTTCATCTTGGAGTATAAATAGAAAAGTTGTAATATTTTAGAGAGGAGGTTTTGTATTTTGGAGAAGGAAGGAGGCGCAGGAGGAGGGCAGTCCTCCATGGTTCCAACCTAAGGTTTTTGTTTCTTTATTTTTTATTTTGTGATTTTTATTATTATGTGTAGCTAAGTTTTAATTCATGGATTGGATTTAGTTTTATTGCCTAATTTCATGCCATAAATTATTTTATCATTGTGCTTTCTCTCTCTAGATCATCTTAGCATTTTAATTGGGTTTTCAAGATTGCAATTTTAGATCTAGTCTCTAATTGGTCTTTTTCAACATATTTGTGTTTTTAATTCACTATTGATTTGGGAATTTTAAACAAAGGCATATGCTTGGGTGATAAAATTGGTTTGATTCCGTGATAGAAGTTAAATTGATTTTGGTTCTTTTAATTCTTTTGATCTTATTGCTTCCTAAATTAATTGCTTGGACTTGATTTGCGAAAAGTGATTGATTTTGGAGAGTGAGAGTGTAATCCGGCCGCCTCACCGTCCCACTCTCTATTAAAGTGAATGAGCCCTAGTGAGAATGCACATACTTAATCAAAATTGGCATGAAATGGGTAATTTAGTGAAGTCCAATCCATGGAACCTCTTTTTATTATTTGAATCCTTAGTATTAATTGTTCTTGCCTTTATTATTTGCTTTCTTGTTAGTATTTGTAGTGTAGTTTAAAAATCCAAACCCCTCCCCTTTTAAGTGTTTTATTATTGTTGTCTTACACTACTCAAATCGACTTAATCACCCAACAATTCCCTGTGGATTCGATCCCTTACTTGTGTACGCTATCACAACGACACTCGTACACTTGCGAGGTGTTTTATTACAAGTGGGAGTTTTAACCCATCAAGTTTTTGGCGCCGTTGCCGGGGAATTGTTTAGATTGAATTTGTTGATTTAGGTAGTGTAAATAGCTTAGGTAGTATAAATATTTGTGTAGTGTAAATTTTTGTGTGGACTCAAGGATGCATAATTATGGCATCTATGAGTCGTGTGTTTATTGTGGATTATACTCTCATGCTTCATATGAGTGTCCTTCGAGGACGTTTTCTCTTGAGTGTTATCCACAGGTACAAGAGGGGAGTCCCTTCCATTCTCAAAGTCATGGATGGAACAATTATGAGCCACATTACTATGAGCCTTCTCATCCTCAACTTGAAAAGCAACCATGGGAGGAAGCTATAGAAAGATATAAGGAGGAAAATCGTCAACAACAACAACGATTAGGTGCAACCATGGATAGGTTGGGAGCTCACGTGACTAAAATACTAGAGGCATTGAGAGGATGTGAGCGAGATACAAGTTCAGTCCCTCCGGAACAATATGAATGGGAGGAGGAATATCACCTCTTGAAGGAGGATAATTTTCTTTTGAAAGAGGAAGCTCTTATGTTGAAAGAGGAGAGACGTCAACAAGACAAGCAATTTATGGCAACCATGAGTAGGATGGAGGCACAAATGCAACAATTGACGGATATGATTCTTTCACTACCCAAAGAACAACCATTGGGGACACATTGGGGAACTTTGTCTATGAAGACTCCGATGAAGAACTTGAGAACGAACTACAACAAGAGCAACTTTTGGAAAATGAAACGGAGGATTTTGTCTATGAAACCTCCCATGAAAATTCTAGTGAAGTGCAATTGTATGATGGTTCGGGTTGTATGGAGACGGAAGAAATTATAGAAAAGTCATGGCATGAGCAAGTTGATGAGATTGAACTTGCTCTTTATGGTGAGATGCGGGGCAATGAGCTTCAAGAAGATATGACCACTCTCGCCAAGATCGACAAGTCATGCATGAATGAATGCCCACCTCAATTCATGGAAAGTGCCCAAGAAGAACCCTTCGGTATTTTGGTCCTCCCTCCCATTGTTAATGATGAAGAAAGTGGTAAGGACTCCCAAGATCAAGAGCCCATGAATCTTCAATGTCAAAAATTCCCTCGAGTGCTCGATGATATCACAATTCGGGGAATATTTATGGGGCGTAATATGAAAATCAAGACCCGCGAGAATGTAAAGTGGGCAAAAGGAAGAAAGGTGAAAGTTAAAGTCAAATGAGGGCTCCGGTCGGGCTAACGACCTTAACCAAACGCGCTCTTGGGAGGCACCCCAAGTGGTATGATTTATTTTATGTCATTTACTTGCTTTGTAGTGTCTTGCCATCCTTCAAACACAAAACATGTTTTAGTTCCTTGCTATGAGGACATAGCATGTTTTAGGTTTGGGGGTAGGCATCTCCCCGAGTTTGTGGGTTTATAAGGGAGTGTTTATAGTTGTCCCCTCTAAAAAAAAAAAAAATTGTTGTCCATTTTTGCTAAATTTTGAGGTTGCCATTGAAGTCTATGATGATATGAGAGATGTATTTTGTATTGCCATTTTGTGTGTTGTCATGTTGGGAATTGAAAGCATATTGAATCATTTAAACCTTAGATTGCACCATCATCATTTCACTTCCATTCTTGTCCGGATCATTGTCATTTTGCCTAAGTACTTTTATAGGATCATTTTGTCATTTTCGGGGTTGCTAGAACATGATTGCACAATTGCTAATATCAAGTCAAATAGGCTAGTGAATATTGGGGCATGGCTTGAGTTGGTCAACTTAGGAAATCTTGGCTTGTATTGTATTGTAAATGGGGGCAAGTATCAAGTTATGTATGTTAAAAAAAAATAATAAAAAAAAAAATTGAAAAAAAAGAAAAAAAAAATATAAGAATAAGTGTCGCGTTAAGAAGAGGAAAGGAATGACAAGGATTAAAGAAAAAGCACGAGAAATATCAAAAAAAAAAAAAAAGTTGAATCCTTGGTACCGATTCCCGCTCCGAGAATGATTAAACATTCTTGTACCTACGTGACACAAATAATATGTTTAGCGGTTCAACTTGTCCCCCTATCTTTGAGTGTTTGTAAGTGACCAAGGAAGAGTTTTGTAGTGAGGATTCATTGTAATTGTAGTGAACTTCCTAAGCCATGTTCCCAATATGATTAGCCGGGTTAGCAATTGTGTAAGAGTGCCTATGGACACCTTTCGTATGCTTTAGTGTATATTCATCCTCTTTTGAGTTAGGACATGACAAAACGACCCTATAACGGGATTTAGGTTGGTGACAATGATCCAAAACATCAATTCCATTCACCGGCTAAGATGAAAATCGAGGGTTGAATGATTCAATGTGATTATAATTTCTTGTTATGATGAACATGCATTTTTGGTATAATTGGTGATGTTTCTGAGACTTACATTGGGCAAGCCTATAGCATTTTTGGACAACATAAAAATTTGGGTTTATTTTTATTATTGTTGACTGGTTAGTTATTATTATTTAGCTATGTTATGTTTTACTCGGGGACGAGCAAAAGATAGGTTTGGGGGTATTTGATGGATATATTTTTATATCCATTTTATACGTTCTAAATTCTATTTATTGCAAAATTTCCGAGTAAAATAGTAGTTTAATTATTTTGTTAGTGTTATTTTATTTTCAGGTTGAAATGTTGGAATTTGGGTGGTTTAAGGTGGAGAAAAAAATTAAAATTCGAGACGGAGCCGAAACGAGTTCAAAGGAAGTAATAAGGAATTAATGAATTGCTGAAGAAAGAAAGAAATGAGACTTTGCCCAGTTCAAGCAACAACGACCGCCCAAGGCACAACGGCGATCGCCCTTCCCTCTCGGCCCATTTACGGCGGTCGCCCTTGTTTTATTTTTTCCACGCCAAATTCCAACGCCTTGGGCCATTTTGTCCAGCTGCTTATTTGCTTATTGGGCCAGCCTTGTTTAATTTCTGGGCCTTAATCCTTATAATTTCCAAAGCCTCTATTCAGCCTTGTTTTTCATCTTGGAGTATAAATAGAAAAGTTGTAATATTTTAGAGAGGAGGTTTTGTATTTTGGAGAAGGAAGGAGGCGCAGGAGGAGGGCAGTCCTCCATGGTTCCAACCTAAGGTTTTTGTTTCTTTATTTTTTATTTTGTGATTTTTATTATTATGTGTAGCTAAGTTTTAATTCATGGATTGGATTTAGTTTTATTGCCTAATTTCATGCCATAAATTATTTTATCATTGTGCTTTCTCTCTCTAGATCATCTTAGCATTTTAATTGGGTTTTCAAGATTGCAATTTTAGATCTAGTCTCTAATTGGTCTTTTCAACATATTTGTGTTTTTAATTCACTATTGATTTGGGAATTTTAAACAAAGGCATATGCTTGGGTGATAAAATTGGTTTGATTCCGTGATAGAAGTTAAATTGATTTTGGTTCTTTTAATTCTTTTGATCTTATTGCTTCCTAAATTAATTGCTTGGACTTGATTTGCGAAAAGTGATTGATTTTGGAGAGTGAGAGTGTAATCCGGCCGCCTCACCGTCCCACTCTCTATTAAAGTGAATGAGCCCTAGTGAGAATGCACATACTTAATCAAAATTGGCATGAAATGGGTAATTTAGTGAAGTCCAATCCATGGAACCTCTTTTTATTATTTGAATCCTTAGTATTAATTGTTCTTGCCTTTATTATTTGCTTTCTTGTTAGTATTTGTAGTGTAGTTTAAAAATCCAAACCCCTCCCCTTTTAAGTGTTTTATTATTGTTGTCTTACACTACTCAAATCGACTTAATCACCCAACAATTCCCTGTGGATTCGATCCCTTACTTGTGTACGCTATCACAACGACACTCGTACACTTGCGAGGTGTTTTATTACAAGTGGGAGTTTTAACCCATCAGCGCCACACACTCTCGTATGTTTTAGCAGCTCCGATTTGAGGCGCCACACGCCCTCGTATGTTTCAGCAGCTTCGGTTTGAGGCGCCACACACCCTCGTATGATTCAGCAACTCCGGTTTGAGGCGCCACACGCCCTCGTATGTTTCAGCAATTCCGGTTTGAGGCGCCACACGCCCTCAAAGGTTTCAGAAATCCCAGGTTCAAACGCCTCACAATAGTCTCCATTCATGTTCCGGTACCTCGCAACGGTCTCCACTCAGGTTCAGACGCCTCCCAACAGTCTCGCTCAGGTCAAGGTCCCCACGCGCGGCTCCTTGCACCTACGAACTAAGATCGGCTTGATTCCCGCTCGGGATATGTAGGAATCCTTTTGCTAAGGGTCCAGCCAGCTAACCGCCCAGGTCTTTCAAAAAAAGGCATCCCGATTTGGATCCTTATCTTTTTTCAACGACCCTACTTCCTTCGGAAGAGACGTCGCTGAGGGGCTAACTGTAAGTACCCAAATCCGGATCATCAAAATCCGTTAGAAACTTAACCAGAATCCGTTAACTAGCCCGCTCCAGGTTAACCGGAACCCGTTAAGCTCCCCGTTGCCAAGTCAACGAGACGTCCCGGGACTGCCCCGTGCATCTCGACGTCGAAACGTACTTGACACACGTCATCGCACGTGAAAGTACGGTTTTCCCTGAAAAATGCACTTTCCGGCACTTTCCGGGGGCGTTTCAGACATTTTTCGGACTGTTATTTTAAAAACGGACAAAACCGGGACCCGGGCACGAACTCCCGCACAACCTGGTGAGTCATGGGACACTTGGCACGCATGCCACCTCCCTCTAGTCACCTTTCAATCAAAAATCAAGGAGAAAAGACTAAAATACCCCTAGTATGCAGTCCAAGTCCGGCCGGACTCCTTTGCAGACTCTCAGAAATTGCCAGCAAGTCCCTCCAATTTCCAAAGTTTCACAAAACCCCCTGAATTTCAAGCTAAGTCCGGTCGGACTCATGCTGAAATTTCACCTATAAATAGAAGGGCTGTCAAAGCCATTTACAACAACAAAATTTACCCCCAAAATCACCACAGCCACGGCCTAAACCCTATTCACCCCTTCCTGAGCTCCCGTTTCGTCTCGATTCGCGTGAAAACTTCGTATTTTGATCAAATACGCCCCCCTCCACTCCGAAACACCGTTCCACACCACTTTCCGTATCCCGTATACACCCCCCGAGCCAAAAGAGTCGACCCTAGCCATAGGTATAACTCTCTCTCTCTAATCTCTCGTTCCGCCTCAGTTTACGCGCCCGTCGCTATAACCATTTCGGACGAACACCGTTGATATGTAGACGCCTCCGTCTAACGGGGTTCGATACGTTTTAGCCCCTAGATCCTCTTCTCTTCCTGTAAGAGAAGTAATCTCGGGTTAAAACGGCGTTCCGACCCCGTTCCATTTAAATTTCTGTCATTTACAATTCCGGATCGATCGATCCGTCGATCGTCATTTAAATTCCTGTCATTTACCATTCCGAGCCGTTTTGGCTCATCGAACGTCATTTACAACTCCGATCCGTTTTGGCTCGTCGATCGTCATTTACAATTCCAAGTCGTTTGGCTCGTTGATCGTCATTTACGATTCCAGATCGTTTGATTTCGTTGATACCACATTTAAATACTGTCATTTACAAAGTCCGACCCGTTTGGATCGTGATAGTATTTACTTTTCAAAGTCCGAGTCGCAACCCGATTCGTTGATTGCATATCATTTAATACGCTTTTTCCCGTAAAAATCGCTAACAATGTAATGTCCGGTTCAAAACCGGAGTTCGACCTTCGAACAATCTTTCAAAAGGCGCGAAATGACGTTTGTCATCCGAACGCTCATCTTCAAACTTAAAAGCCGAATTTTGACATTCAAAATCATTTAATACGCTTTTTCCCGTAAAAATCGTTAACAATGACTCGCCCGGTTCAAAACCGGAGTTCGACCTTCGAACTCTCTTTTCAAAACTCAAAACCGACGTTTGTCATTCAAACGCTCGTCTTTTCAAACAAAGTCACCTAATAAACGTTTGACGTTCAAACTAGACGTGGCCGGTTGGGCCAACCACCGGTTAGCCGGTTTATAACCGCCGGTTTTCAACCCCCAAATCACCAACCGGAACCGAACCGCCTAACCGGCTAAACCGGTTACGGTTTAGGCAGTTTACGGTTTTCACGGTTATCCGGTTAACCTCCGGTTTGACGGTTTGGATATGCTCGGTCGAGTCCTTGTTGTTGCTCGGCCGAGCAACCCTTTTAGGGTTTAGGGTTTTGAGGGTTGCTCGGCCGAGTCTTTGGTGTCGCTCGGCCGAGCAACCCTTTTAGGGTTTAGGGGTTGAGGGTTGCTCGGCCGAGTCTTTGGTGTTGCTCGGCCGAGCATATCATTTTTCAGTTAATTTTTTTAACGGTTTTTTGAAAAAAGTTAACTTTTATTTTTTTTCAATTTTTTTTTGGATAGATAAGACTATTTTAAACTTAAGTTTACTACATACATTTTTTACAAAAAGGTTTATAAAAAAAGTTATGAATTTTTAAAGAAATGAAAGTTAACGGTTTTTTGAAAAAAGTTAACTTTTAATTTTTTTCAATTTTTTTTTTGGATAAATAAGACTATTTTAAACTTAAGTTATCTACATACATTTTTTGAAAAAAGGTTTATAAAAAAGTTATGAATTTTGAAAGAAAGAAAACTTAACTTTTTTTAAAAGAAACAAGTATATAAAAGAAAAAAGGGACGGTACCCTTAAATTTTATTAATCAAAATAAAATTACAAAGAGGGGGACAACCAACCTTACCCTTTTATAAATAAGGGGGGACATTTAGGAGCCTTTACCTCAACCTAACTATTACAATTAATTAAAAATAAATCTAATCTAAAGTCTAAACTAATCTAATTAAAATAAAAATTAATCTAAAACATCATTCATTCATCACTACTTTCCGTGGAGTCCTCGACATCGTATTGATATCTTGGATCCAATAGATCCTCATCATAAGGCATGTCTTGTTGCTTTTTTTCCGCTCTAACCCAATCGCCAAGTAAAAGTTGATGTTCCAAGTTTTCACTTGTTAGTTGAGAACGTCTTTCATCCAAAACATTTCCACCAACGCTAAATGCCGATTCAACCGCCACCGTTGAAGCGGGAGAGGCTAATACTTCTTTAGCAACTATGGAAAGTATAGGATAAATGTCTTTCCTTCTTGACCACCATTGTAAAACATCAAATTCATTTGAATTTGGATCTTGATTTAATTCAAAGTTTGTAGTGAAATATGTTTCTGACTCCACGGGAAGGTTTGATGATGATGAAGATGAACCTCGAGAAGGACCATATTTTTTACTATACAAATTTGTAATAAAACTATATGGATCCCCACTAGTAAAACTTGGTTGGAGAGTAGAGGAATCATCTTCATGTTGTTGCCTTTGAGAAGTGTTTCCATATAAGACATTATACTCATTAAAAAGGTTAATCAAATCATTTTTTGTGTCATTAACAATATTTGACGGAAGTTCATAAATACCGTCACCATCGGGATATAATTTCATATAATAATAAGTTATAATGGACTCTAAATCATCTAATTTAACTCGGTGATCTAATAACTTTGCAACCAAGAAAAGAGACGGAATAGTGTCAAAATATTTAAACCACTTTTGTCTCATGTTAAAAATGCATTGGTTTAAAATAGGGCAATCTTTTAAATTGTCAAAAATAGTAACAATTGCAATACAATGCTCTAGCACCAAAACGGAAGTTGGATAATAAACTCCCGAAAAAGCCAAAGTAGCGGTATTAAAAATCTTTAACAATTCACATAAATTAATGCATGCATTCCAATGATGAGTAAATAGAGGTTCATGATAGCCAACAGACATAAAAAATTGCGTTAGGAGATCTTTATAAGCAAAACCATCGCTTAACATTTTATAGGTGGAATTCCACCTAGTTGGAACATCGTAAGTAAAATATTTGTCCGGCACACTTTTACTTCTTAAAAACTTTATCCACTTTTTTGTATTAGAATTTTTTTTTGAAATAAATTGAAGAGATCGTCTAATTGGCTTAACATAAGTTTCTAATGCATCTAAACCATCTCTAACACATAAATTAATTATATGACATAAACATCTAATATGAAAAAACTTACCCCCAAGTGAGGGTTGACAAACGGTAATTAAATCGAGCAAACTAGCTGTATTAGCACTTGCGTTGTCAAATGAAATAGTAAATATTTTATTTAAAATACCATATTCAAGAAAAATCTCAAGCAATTTCGCACAAATATTTTCCGCGAAATGCGGTGGCTCAAAATCTTTGTAAGCAATTAATCTTTTTTGGATTTTCCATGAATTATCTATCCAATGGCAAGTAACGCCCAAATAAGTATTTCTTTGCCAATGATCACTCCAACCATCGGCACAAATTGAAACTTTATTTTCTAATTTTGGTAAAACACCAATTAAATCTTTTTTATATCTTTCAACCACTCTAGTAATATCACGTACGAGATTCGTACGTGGTACTCTCGTGGCGGCGGGGTTCAAAGAAAGGCGAGCAAAATTTTCATAAAAAT
Source organism: Adenophora triphylla var. japonica (assembly GCA_022495995.1). NCBI lineage: Eukaryota > Viridiplantae > Streptophyta > Magnoliopsida > Asterales > Campanulaceae > Adenophora > Adenophora triphylla. Next base: position 199,198 of record JAFEMH010003922.1, on the reverse strand, counting down.
CACAATCCGCAAAATTAAAAGGAAGGCCTTTAACGCAAATAAATTTGGCTAGTTCATCCCTATAAACCCACTTGTCAAATTTAAAAAGGACGGAAGAAGGGGAAGACAAACCTTGTGCACCCGAACCCGAACTACGTTGAAATTGTAATTGAGTTTGCGAAGCGGAAATGCCAAGTTTCTCGGGATGTTTTGCCGCCAAATGCCCGTTGAGCGTCCCATGCCCTCCACCTCTTTTCCATGCGTAAGTCGCATTACAATAGTTGCAACATGCTCGAAAATTATAATCATCCTCGGCAGTAATTTTTCTTTTGCTGAAATGGATGACGAAGGTATCGGATTGTGGCTCTCTTTCTTGTCGTTGTCCCCGAGGACCCCGACCCCGACCACCTCCCCTAGCTCGGCTGCCCCTACCACTCCTAGCATTACCACTTTCAATTTCAACTTGTTCTTCTTCCTCATTTTGTTGAATATTTGGATTTTGATGATCAAAATCATCGTTGGGGGAGGAAGAATCAACAACGGACTTGCCTAAATTGCTTCTTCTTTGATTTGCAGGCATTTGTATAAGAGAAAATGAAGTTTGGAAACAAAACGGAGCTTAAAAATGGATGAAAATGGAGAAAAGCACTAATTTCGTTAGAAAACTAACTGAAAATGGAACAATATTTAACTGAAAATTGGATGAGGGTGAGAGTATATGTGAATATTTGAGAGTAGAAGAGAAAGAGTAGAGAGAAATAAGGTGGAAATAAAATGAGAGGAGGAGGGTGATATTTATAGTTAGTAAATTAGGCAAAAAAAACATTTTTTTTTAATTTTTGACTGCCCAATAACAAAATTAACGGCTAGTTTTTGAAAAAGTAGCCGTTGGAACATGTTCTGGCGTTATGCTCGGCCGAGCACCTCATATGACTCGGCCGAGCAGAACCTTCAGTTTGTTAATAACAAACTGGAAGGTTCTGCTCGGCCGAGCAACTCATATGACTCGGCCGAGCAAGTCAAAAACCGGCGGTTAACCGGCGGTTGACCGGTTTTTCAAAAATCTCAACCTTAACCGAACCGGCCAATAACCGGTTACGGTTAGCCGGTTCCGATTAACCGCCGTTGACCGGTTTTGACCGGTTTTGGCCGGTTTTCAACCTCCCGGTTGACCGGTTCGGTTTATAAAATGGACACGTCTAGTTCAAACCAAGATTAAGCTTGTCATTCAAGCTCCCATTTCAAAATGCAAACACACACACACACACACACGTTTTTTAGAAAGGTATAAAGACTCGTCATACGAGGCATTTCGGGTGATCTCGTAATACTCTTCCCGAAACATAACATGACCTCCGAACCTAACAACCTCTAGTACTAAAAAAAGCTTTTTACTCATTTTTGCTACCAATAAAAATGACCCCTCGTTTTCAAAGCCTTTTCCTAAGTTTTTGCTACCAATAAAAACGACACCATTTTCACAAAAGCCGTTTCTCAACGTTTGGGTTCAAAAATACAAAAACCGCGTGGCGAATCCTCATTCCTTCCCGAAAAGCGAGGTCTCAGACACCAACCCTCCGCGAAAGACAACCGCCTTTCACCGCGCGCGAAATCCGGGTAATTTCAACAATGTAGACATACGACACAGCATGCATTTTTAAAAGCACATACACACACACACAACAGTTAACGAATATAAGGGGTACCGAAAGACTCGTTTTTACGAGTCAACTCGGGTGAGCTCTAATATTCTAATATTCTCTCCCGAGGAGTCATCTGACCTCCGAACTCAAAAAATCTCATCACACACAAAAAAAAACAGTTTATTTTTAAACTGATGCCCTTTTTCAATGTTTTGGGCTTAATAAAAAAGGCGTGGCGACTCTACAAGCAAAAACACAGCGAGACACCTCCAACCACAAAACGGAATAGCCAGATGCCGGGGCGCGATTGCGCTGCCTCTCGGATCCGGGCAATTTCCAAAAGCGATAAATGCGAGAGGCCGGGGCCCGCGCGCGAGGCGGATCCGGGTAATTTCAGGCTGCATCGATCAATTTTCCAGGTTCCATTTCCTTTGATCTGCAGGTTGTTTCCCCGGCCTTTTTGACACCTTTTTCAGCTTCCAGCAAGCTTCCTGTTCATTTTCAGACAATGCACAATTCCCAAGAACCAATGATGCATGCAATACAATGCAAAAATAGTAAGGCAATCATGAGGATCGGATCCGCGACGGAAGGCTAACCCACTCGGAAAAATCTTTCCTTTTTTTTTTCGAAAAGAGATACCGGTACGTGGGATTGTTAGACCATAGTTTATCCCAGACTCGTGTTAGGAGGCGATAACGGGAAGCTTAATGGTTTCCACCTATATACCGGGTATCATTTTTTTTATTTTAAAAATGAAAGCTTTCTCCTTTGGTTTAGTCCCCAGCGGAGTCGCCAAAATGTGAATGTGGTGCCCAAGATCGCAGCTTTCCTATATTTTTTTTATTTTTATTTGGAAACCGCTTTCTCGTGTAAGGGGATCACCACCTCACATCAGTTTGGAAACATCCGGTTTAAATTGAAAAAATGGAGTCGCCACGCCATTTTGATTTTCTCAAAACTTTGAAAAAAAGGATTTGAGTCCGGATGTTAAGTTACCCCTTGGGAAGAACGGATCGTCGTTCACCCAAGGAGCCTTGCCGAAGCAAGTCTTCCAAGATTCGATTTTTCATGCTTGCCTTAGTGTTTTCGTGTGTGGGAGGTGTTTTTTGGAAAGGAAGGAATGTGCCAAGGTATCTTCCGGACGTATAAACCATGAGTTGGTTATCGCTCGGGATTCCTTGGATTTTTGATGTGTTAGGGACTTTGGTCCCGTTCTCATCTTGGACTTATGATCATCATGATGAGACCTTGGGTCACATATGATCGGAATAGGGACACCGCTTTTATAGTCCAAGGATGAGACTCTTTAGAAAGGAATGACCTTTGCCCATCAATCCTACATCTTGAGACGATTTGAGCTTTATCGGGACATTTATGCTCATCTCAAGTGATGATCGGAGATGTGGGGCTCAAGTTCATCCTTTTCCAAATGAGAATCCGTATATGGCATCTCTATGTGGAGGAAATGATGTAAAGATAGGTTCTTTACACCATTATACTCCATAGGATGCTCCAAGTACCAAAGGGGACTAGGGGAGGGGTATAAAGATTGGATCTTTATACTCGTCCTATGCCTTTTTGTGTCTTATGAAGGTCACTAGGCAATCCTAGGAGAGAGATCCAACCATGAGGGACATGGGGAATGCATTTTAAGCTAAAGATGATATTTTTACACTAACATATGTAATGAACATAATGCATGCTAAGACTAGGAATGAAAAGGAAGGACCTTTATGACTTCCTATGTCCTTTATGAACCTTTTAGGTGGACAATCCTTGGAAACAAGGTCTATGGAAAAGGGGAAATGACATTCATGCATAAAGATGACATTTTTATAGAAAAGATGACATTTTTATAGGCAAAGATGACATTTTATATGCAAAGGATGCTACTTTATATATAAAATGACATTTTTATATGCAAATGATGCTATTTTCACATCACCATGTGAGAGATCCACCCTAGAACAACTTTTGAGGTCTTATTGTTCATCCTTGGGTTGGATCTTCCATGGATCCCATGTAATAAAGGGGAACGGGAGTAATATGATCTACATGCTTAAAGATGTGATCTTTAATGACAATATATCAAATACCAAGCAAATGTATGACAATATGTAAAGCAAGGAGAAATATGACAAGTAATGACAAGTATATTTTTAAGGAAAAGAGGAGGAGAGGTTATCAATGGTGGTGTTCCTCTATCTCCTTGAAGTTTGCCTAGGGAAGGACCAACTTTTGAAGGGTTTTGAAGAGGGGGGAGGTGTTTTTGGTTGCTCTCAGCTCTCTGTAAATTCGTGGTGGTATTTTGGCAGAGTAACAATGCTGAAAACTATATTGAAAAATGGAGAGAGGAGGCCTCTATTTATAGGCACTCCGGTGATGGCTAATGAAGCCGTGCGGCTGTAACCCCAGGGCTAATGAGGCCGTGCGATCTTATCCCTTAATGACTCAGATTATTTCTAGAACCATGCAAGGTGGCATTCTAGAAGGTGTTTTCCAGCGAAGGACTACATGAAATTTTAATTCCTAGCAAGTCCTTCGCCCCTCGAAAAGTTTGGAAAAGTTCCCAAATTGCCCCTGAACTTTAGGAAAGTCCAGGGAATTGCCGGGAAACTTAACCGGAAGGCATGAGCCAGATTTGGGTACTTACAGGTGGCACCCCATAAGTTGGCGGGGGAGGAACTTGGTTGAAGGTTTGAGGAGCTGGTTTCGGGGAATCGTCGTCCTCGATTAGGACGAAAGTACCATCTGGTTGGGGGATAGCTGCTATACCTCGCTCATTCAGAAGTTGTACCACGAAATTTTGCTGATATTCTTTCTGCCGTTTGTGAACCTCACAAGCCCGGATGGCTTCTTCCAATGTCATATCTGTTACCGGTGGCGGGGTTCCGTTCCCGTCACGATTTCTCGGTGAGCTTGACATGTCGGATAGTCTGGCTGAAGGAACTGAGGGAATCGAAGAACTGTCTGACGCTGCCGTAACTGTGACTCTGGCGAGGCGCTGACCCGAAATTCTGAACCACTTTCTGCTCGCTGCAGGGAACGAAAGGCAGGGTTTAGGCTTCGGAAAGGGTATTTGGCTCAGGGTTTCGGGCTAGTGCAATGTGCAGTTACCGATTAATGTTTACTTAAAACGTATTTTCTCAAAGTCCTAATCGGTTGGAAAAGATCGTGTCTTCTTTTTCGCAACTAACCTAAGGCTCTAATCAGTGGATCTCGCCACTACGTTTATAAGCCCCTCGTTTTTCACCTATAAATCGTCTTCTCGGGATGAACAATCCCGAGCGAGGGTCCTATAAGGCAAGCGAGATCTACCGACAAAGGAAAGAGTGAACTTAAGGCTAGCTGGTCACGCAAACTTCCAACGTATGTGACACGCGGGCCACGGTCGAAGTTCACGTCCTTAAGTTAAGGCGGGGATCGTGCCAAAATTTCGGCATGACCTCTCCTGACTCGCTTGCGCGAGGGACCTTAGCTTTCAGTGTTGGCCAAGTTGTGGCTGGTACGGTGCATAAGTTGAGGGTTTGGTGATACGGTGTCATATTGAACCTTCGGGTATATTTTTCGGCAGAGCTCCGCGTCAAAGTCAAGGCTGAAAAGCTCAAGACTTCGGGTCGGGAACGACCTTCGGTCTCAATCTTTCAAGCTTGACTTGTGAGGGAACCTGGCGTAAAAAACATACACTTGGGCTTTATGACACGTACTAAGCCAAAAATCAACCGGGGTCTTGGACGAAGTGTGACACAACGAGTGCATGGCTTACACGGGCTAGGATGGGTTGTTTGGGACGACCCCGTGCGCGCTCGAAAGGTGTCTGGCAGACCAACCGAGCTGCAACTGAACGGTCATCCTGGGTTACGGGTCGTAGTGTGCAGTGTACCGAGGCAGCAAGTGTACGTAGCGTGCGGTGTACCGAGGCAGCAGTGCAAGTAGTGTGCGATCACTAAATTCTTTTTTTTTCTGAGTAAAACAGAGATTTTCAAGATGTGTTTTAAAGAATTTATGCGTAGTTCAAAATGTAACATGAAAATCAAGTATGAACGGGAATGCACGAACATGTTATGATTTTGAAAGAGATGAAAATGCAACATCTTTTTTGAAAACCGTTCAAGGTTTTGAACAACACACGCACACAAAAACGAGGAAGGGTAAACGAAAGTTTGACCCACAGAAGGCTTTTTGAAAACGACGGCAATTTTGAAAAAGTATCCTAGTCCCCAGCGGAGTCGCCAACTGAAATTACCCGGGATGGCAGCGCGGGCTGCGCGGTGTCGCGGTTGTCTTTCGCGGATGTTTGGGACCTCGCTTTCGGGAAGGAGAGGAGTCGCCACGCGGTTTTGTATTTTGAGCCCAAACGTTGAAAAATTGCTTTTATGAAAGAGGTGTCATTTTTATTGGTAGCAAAAACTTGGAAAAGACTTTGAAAAGGGTGTCGTTTTTATTGGTAGCAAAAACATAACAAAAGGCTTTTTTAGTACCAGAGATTGTTAGGTTCGGAGGTCACGTTACGTTTCGGGAAGAGTATTTTGAGATCACCCGAAATGCCTCGTATGACGAGTCTTTCTACCTTTCTCGAAATTTTGTGTGTGTGTGTGTGTGTTTGGATTTTGAAAATGGGGACTTGAATGACAAGCTTAATCTTGGTTTGAATGTCAAACGTTGATTTTATGATTCTTTGGAAAAAGCAAGCGTTTGAATGACAAACGTCGGTTTTGGAGTTTTTAGGAAAAGTGATGGGAGTGAAGAGTTTTGAATCTTTAACTTAAGTGTCAAATGTTGACTTTTAAGAAAAAGAGCGTTTGAATGTCAAACGTCGTGTTTTGAGTTTAAAGATGATCGTTTGGATGCCAAACGTTACTTTTCGCGTTTTGAAAGAGAGTTCGAATGTCGAACTCCGGTTTTGAACCGAGCATTACATTGTTAGCGATTTTACGGGAAAAAACATTAAATGATATGCGATCAACGAATCGTTTTGCGACTCGGACTTTGATAAGTAATTACTATCACGAGCCAAACGGCTCGGACTTGTAAATGACAGTATTTAAAGTGCGGTATCGACGAAATCAAATGATCCGGATTTTAAAGGTGCGATCAACGAACCAAACGGCTCGAACTTGTAAAGTTGCGTTATTTAAATGACATTCAACGGATCAAACGATCCGAACCATTAAATGACTATCACGAACCGAACGGTTCGGACTATAAAGTTGCGTAAAGTAAATGACATTCAACGGATCAAACGATTCAGACCGTTAAATGACATAAAAGTAAAGAAACGGGGCCAGAATGCCGTTTTAACTCGAGATTACTTCTCTTACGGGAGAGAAGAGGATCTTGAACTAAAACGTATCGGACCCCATCGACGGTGACGTCTATATTTCAATGACTTTCAATCGAAACGGTTGTAGCGACTGGCGCGTAAACCGAGAGGGAACGAGTGTTTAGGGAGAGAGAGTGTTACCTATGGCTAGGGGTTGACTCTTTTGGCTCGGTTGACGTATACGGGATACGGTTTAGTGTTTGGAAAGGTGTTTCGAGGTTGTTTGGTTCGTGTTAGGTTGAAATACAAGGTTTTCAAGCAAATCGAGACAAAACGGGGCTCGAGAGAGGGTGGAAATGGTTCATGCCGTGGGTATTTGTGAAAATGGATAATATTTTTCTCTTTTTTCAAATGTTTGACAGCCCTCTGTATTTATAGGGTGATTTTGCAAAAGAGTCCGGACGGACTTTACCTAAATTTGGGGGGGTTTTGTGGTATTTTGGAAAATGGGAGGACTTGCTGGCAATTCTGTTTTGCCTCAAAAGCCTGGAGACTGACACTCGCCTCTCGAAGCATTTTGGTCTTTTCACTTTGAAATCTGATTGATGTTGACTAGAGGACTGTGACATGCGTGCCACGTGCCCCTGTGACTCACCAGGGCTAGGATTTTTGTCCCGTTATTCCCGGTTTTGTCCCTTTTTTAAATAACTGTCCGGAAAATGTTCGAAACACCCCCGGAAAGTGCCAGAAAGTGCATTTTTCAGGAAAAGCTGTACTTATACGTGTGATAACGTGTGTTGAGTACGCTTTGACGTTGGGATGCACGGGACAGTCCCGGGACGTCTTGTTGGCTTGAAAACGGGTAGTTTAACGGGTTCCGGTTAACCTGGAGCGGGCCAGTTAACGGATTCCGGTTAACTTTTAACGGATTTTGACGATCTGGATTTGGGTACTTACAACATGGTAGGTCGAGGTCGCTTGCATGGACCTAGGTCGACCTGACTGATGAATAGGGTCGGATAATACCCGAATGAGAGATGGATCATATGTCGGACAGAGCTAGGTCGGGACCTCGGATGTCAGACAATGAGCTAGGTTTACTGATCTGGCTGATGGGCCTTGGGCCTGGTGATAATTGGGCCGACCCACCAAGAATGTGGTGGAAATAATGTACTTAAGTTTGGGCTGGCTCACTGGGCCTAGCCCGTCACTTTTATTCCGCTCAGCCACCAATATTCTGAAACTAAGAAGGTAATTGGCCGTCAATGAATTTTTTTTTGCTTTAATAATAGTTGTACTAATGTTGCTAGTACTTCTATGGTGGAAATGTGTCACTCTAATGTAATATCTAATTTAGTTTAAACAGGGGCAAAATTATAATATAGTGCTATTTTTTCTTGGTTAAAGGGGGGGGGAGCAAAATGCAATTTTTAATAGTAAAAAAACAAATTTTTTAATATTTAATAATACTAATATGAAAAAGTGAAAGGGGCAATTGTCCCCTTACAATTTAGAAAGTCTAATTGGAGCACGAAAATCTAAAACTTAATATTGATACACCATTATAAATATCAACAAACCTAGTTTGCATGTGCTCGACAAAGATTCCATCGAATCTGATGAGGAATTTTGAAAGATAAAAGATGAAGATAATGCTCAAAGAGATAACTTGTTCCACGCTCGATGCTTCGTAAATGGAAAGGTATGTGATGTTATTGTTGATTGAGGTAGTTGTACTAATGTTGCTAGTACTTCTACGGTGGAAATGTTAGGTTTGCCCATTCTAAAGCAAAGATTTCTTACTAGATTGTTTTATTTTATACCCCACCACTTTTATTTTATTTTATATTTTTTGTTTTTATGATTAGTAAAATAATAATAATTATTATTATCATTTATAATTAAAAAACCATCATACTTAATTAATTTTTAATTGCAATTAAATAAATATGAAAAATGACGATAATTATTATTAAAACAAATAAAAATTACAATAAGCATAAGACACAATAGACTCGACTCACAATACAATAAAACTATTAAATCATATATTTAAAGACTTAAAAATAATTTTTAATTGCTTTTCATCACTAGCATCGACCGACATACCATATGCTAACGAGGTACGAGGTGTATCTTCTAATATTTTATTGCGAAGTTCAAAAAATCGGTTGACGATAAACCTCTTCCCAAATTCAGATTGCCTTTTGTAGGCTTCGATATCAAAAGGAAATTCGGATGGATCCATTGAAATTTGTAGGTATGAAGAATATAAATATGGTGTTATTTGAGTGGTTGATGTAGGAATATTAATAGGATGTTATATTTATAAGAAATTGAGTGGACTTCAAATAAAATTAAATATAGTTAATAAAAGATGAGTGATCGAAATTGACGAATTTCAAATAAAATTAAATACAGTTAAGATAAGTTGAGTGACCGAAATTGACGGACTTCAATTTAAATTAAATACAGTAAATAAAAGTTGAGAAATTAATATTGAAAAAAGAGTGTTTTTTTTTTCTGTGACCTAGACTCAAACAGGCGACCTCGACCTACAACGCGTACGTCGACCTACAGAGTCATAAAGCGCCTGCAACTCTTTCTATAACAGAATTTCTACAAATCAGGAGCTATTTACGTACACAATCTGGTACATGATTCATTACGTGATTCTAGGGATCTCATGCAATTCTACTACAATTATATCTCTCATCCTAATCCTATATAAGGAGCAATCTCACCCCAAAAAAGGTACACACACTCTCTCTACTTAAAAATATAATTTGCCTCCCTTTCGGTTCATATCATCTTTTCATACAGATGCTTATTCTCACGTCGGAGGGTTTGCGCGGGGTAACTCCCCGTTCCCTAACGGTGTCTGTTTTGCATATTGTCTGTTCGTTCGTCCAGGAATCCAACGCCGAATTCTCGACTGATTAGGTACCCCCGGTATCGCCCATTTTATGCATCATCAGTTTGGTTCCAATTTCTTCACCTTGATCCCTTCTCACTCCTCAGAAAATGATACCTCACATATATGTGATTGGTCCTTTCGTGATAAACTTCATCTTTGGCTAAACAAATTACATTCAAATTGTCACAAAATATTGTAGCCTGATCTTGATGTAACCCAAGGTTGCTGATCAAACCATTTAGCCATATTCCCTCTTTAGCAGCTTCTATAAATGTCATGTACTCCGCCTCCATAGTAGAAAATGTCACTGTAGATTGTATAGTAGCCTTCTAACTGAAAACTAACCCACCAAGAGTGAACACATACCCGGTCATAGATCTCCTCGTGTCGACATTTCAGAGTATTCTGAATCACAATAACCCTCAACTGCACATTCTGTACCATTTCCATAAATGAGCCAAACATCCGATGTACCCCTAAGGTAGCCGAAGATCCTATTCATTCCTTGCCAATGTTACTTACCAGGATTCCCCATGAACCAACTAATAACACTAACAACATGAGAAAAATCTGGCATAGTGCAAACCATAACATATATCAAACTACTAACTGAACTAGCATAAGGTAATCGAGTCATATACTCTTTCTCTTCATCCGATTTAGGTACGAAAGCAACACACGGACGTGTATTCGCTGCACTCGGAGAATCTAAAAGCTGTGTTGTATACATGCCAAACATCTCTAAAACTTTCTTGATGTAACCTTTTTGGGATAGTAACAATTTTCGTAGTCTTCTATCCCTATAGATCTCCATACTCAGAATTTTATTTGCTGCACCAAAATCCTTCATCTCGAACTCTGCAGATAGTAGACCCTTCAACTTCTGAATATCCGACTTCTTGACAGCCGCTATCAACATATTGTCAACATAAAGAATCAAATAGATGATCGAACCATACACCAACCTATTGTGATACACACAATAGTCATACACGGGCTCCTCGTGTAAGTTAGTCGTCAATTTGGGTTGAGCCCGTCGGATCAGCCCGCCCCACCATAAAATAGGGATGGGATGGGTTGGGTTTTCAAACTATCAACCCGTATGAAAGTGGACCAATTAGGGCTGGTCCAAACGGGTTCGGGGCGGGCCGGGCCAATTTTTTTTTTTTCAGCGCCATTCTCATACTCCCGTCCCCTTTTCTATTTTCCAGGGTTTTCACATTTCAACTTCTCTAATCTCTCTCTCTCTCTCTCTCTGTGTGTGTCTCTCCCCAATCCCTTCAAATCCCCGGACGATCATTCCCCACGCCCGCCCCCGTCGGTGACCTCTCCGTCTCTCTCAATCCATCACTCGCCAACTCCGCGGCGTCGCCTCCTTCCTCGCTACACCGCCCTAGTCAGGAGCCTGGTTCAACTACTGGAAATGGGAATAACAATGGCGATGTTGATTTTTATGATCTTCCTGCGACTGTGGTTCAGTTGCAGCCATCTCATCCCTTGTATCTCAATCTGAATGACAATCCTGGTATGTTGCTTTGTTACTCAAGTTCTTACTGATTTCAATTTTAGACAATGGAAGCGCTCTTTCACGAATGCATTAATTGTTAAAAATAAATTGGGATTGGTTACTAGTGAATGTATGTTTTTGTGCCATCATTGTCTGTTTGAAATATAGGATAAAGAAATTGGGCCTCATAGTAGTGTTGCTCATGGCCTCATGATATTGCATTTGATTGAATGGGTCACTTACAATCTATTTAATTCACATTTGTTGGAGAAAATTGAGATATTTTCTAGAGATATTTTGGAATTTCCAAAGCCTGCATATGCTTCATTTGCTGTGGTCATGGCTTCTGCTGGAGTCCTAAGGGCGTCTAGTAGGTCAGTATCAACTGGTACAATGCAATTGAGGATTTCTGCTGAACGGCGGATTGAGATTGTGGCTAGTGACTTAATATCTAAGACAGGAACTTCTGGTGATTTAGGCAATGAACCTAGAGTCAGTCTTCTCCTACAGTGTATATCCTTGGGGTTGGCTCGATGCGGTTCTATTACTTACAGGAATCCTCTTCTTCTATGTCTTGCTTTGGCATTGTTGCTGAAATACTTCCTCTACAACACTTCTATGAACTTCCTCTACAACACTTCTATAAACGGGTCCTTGGGCCCCATGACAGACCTGCAGAACTGGGGTTTATTGAGGTTAAAGAACATCTGGGCAGTGGCCATCTCTTTCAATTTGTTTTCTAATTTTAAACATCCGTTTCCTATATCTATGAACAAAGGTAGTAATTCATCCCTCTCTAAGCTAGCCCACATTGGCCCGCCTGGCCACCAACCCAAGGTGGGTTGGGTTGACATATTTTCGGCCCGCCAGGAAATTGCCCCACCCCGTTTAGTGGCGGGTTTTGGCGGGTTGGGCCCTCCCCGCCCCGTCAGCCCGTATTGACGGCTCTAGTGTAACCAATCTCTGTCATATAGTTGTCAAATTGTTTATACCACTGCCTAGGCGATTGCTTGAGCCCATACAAGGACTTCTTCAACTTACACACATAGTCTTCTTAATCCGGAACCTGAAACCTATTTGGTTGTTTCATATAAATCTCCCCTTCCAACTTTTCATGCAGAAAAGCTATTTTCACATCTAGCTGCTCGAGCTCCAAATTCTGACATGTCACCATTACTAATAGCACTCTAATAAAAGTGTGTCTAACCACTGGTGAGAAAAACTCATTGTGGTCAAGGCCCTCCCTTTATGTGAAACCCCTAGCAACCACACGAGCTTTATGCTTGACCCCCTCTGATAATGACATACCTTCCTTCTTCTTTTAAGACCCATTTGCAAGTCACAATCTTTCTGTTTTCTTGCCTCTTGGTTAACTCACATGTCGTATTCTTGTGAAGTGACTCCATCTCATCCCCCATAGATGCATGCCATTGGGTAGACTCTGAACATGTAACTGTTTTCTTGAAAGTAGTTGGATTCGAAGAATCGAGCTCCACTTCCTCAGCATCCTGAAGTGCATAAGACACCATGTATTCAAAATTGTACCTCACTGGAGGCTTTCCGAAATTTGCCCGTGTAGGCCTCTCTTGAGCTAACCCGTGTTTCTCGAAAACTGGTGACGAACTTTCTGGTGCTTCTTTCTCTGGCGGTAGATCCTGATGAACATCTGACTGTGGACTACTCAAATCTGAGGTATCTTGTAGCTCCACCTGTTTATCAACACTACCAACACCTTATACAACCACAGATCTCATAATAGGGTTAAACACAGAGTTTACATCAAAAACAACATTCCTTCTTATTATTATCCGGCACAATAATATGATACACCTTATCTCCCTAATTCGCCCGCAATTCGTCCAAGAACAAGCAGCGCCGAAGAAGAAGAAGACGACGCCGCGAACAGTCGAGCACTAGGTTGTCCCTCTCCTTCCGACGTCCAGCGCAGTTCAGGTTCCTATTTTTCTCCCTTCGTCATCTCTCCCTCCGATTCTAATGTCAAACCCTCAAATTTTTGAATCCCTAAATTTTTTATAAAATTATGAAAAAAACTTTCTTCTAGAATCCCCACCACACTCGGACATTGCAGGCCTATGTCCGGGAGTAAAAGGAAGCAAAGATTTCTTACTAGATTGTTTCTTGACTGGAGTTCTAATGGGCACTTGGAAAGCTGAATTCTCATCCATCACATACTCAAAAGGCCCCATAGAAAAACACCTCCTCCCATCAATATGACCCCCTGACCAAAAATCCTAGTTCCGCCACTGTCTGCCCCCCCCTCTCATCTTTTTCTATGCATTGTGTTCTTTGTTCTTGGTTAGGGGTCTAGTCTATTGACCTTCGGGTTTTTCCAAGTTTTTCAAGTTTTTGAAGTGTTTGTGGCAACCTAAACCAAAACAAAAGGACCCCGAACTTAAAAAAAGTGTCTAACCATTGGGATTAGGGATGTCCAAAGCGGGATTTTGTTCATCGTCAGAAACTTCAGTCTCGAGATCGTTATTCTTTTCTTCCCCATGCTTCTTGAGCTTAGAGATTCGTTGACTTCTCCCGGTGGTTATATTTCCAAGTCCGCCATCCCCTCCATGAGCAACAATTATACGTTGACCTGGTTCTGTTAGTTCAGCAACATTGTATTTGATCGGTTGCTTTTCCTCCGTTTCTTCCATCGACTCTGCTTCAGACATATCATCATCAGCTTGCAGAGTTTCCCACTCACTAGAGTCTTTTTCTTCGCAGAAGTCCAAATCTTTTAAGTTAGGCTTGATATTAAGAGGGGATAATTTAGAAAGTAAACCATTTGATGAAACTTGAGTGTCTTCCTTTACTTTAGTTGACTTCCCTATGGACAGTTCTTGAGACGAGGCATTGTAAATACCATTTTTTACTCTGTTTGGGGAGGTGGGTTGCTGATCAGATTCTGATTCATGAAACTCTTGTGTATCAGGAATCTCCCGAGGGTCCAAAGCTTCAGAGGAAACCTTAATCTTTTCAACTGCAGAAGGAATGTCACCCTCTACGAGATGGATTACAGTGCCAACGGGTACTAGAATTACCTAACAAAAATTTGTTAGTAAACCATATTAGTACCAGAAAAAATAATACAATAACTGAATCAAGAAATGAGGCAAGCAAATGAGCTATAACCTTGTCGTGCCCACGACTTCCAATCTTATTTTTTGATTCTCGATGTCCCCCTCTTTTTGCATTCTGTGAAAGAAAAAACTGGGATTAGAGATGGTGACCTGGGAGAACTAGAAACAAAGAAAGTGGATAAACACTGATGAGAGAAAAAAAAACTCACAACGTGATGTAGGATGCTGCTAAAATCCCAAAGTTCTCGAGAACTTTCTAATATCACATCACCGCTTCTTCCACCATTTGCTTCTACATAATATCATGAATCAATAAAACACCAATGGCACATCATTATTAATTTCACATTACTCAATACTACTTTAAATGGTTACACCAACTAAATAATCAAATATCGGTACCAAGGGACTTTTTAAACTATGGACAATATTGAAAGAATTTACAAAGAAAGTATGTATCCCATAAAACAAAGGAAAAACTGGTAATAGAGATCAATATTAGGTCATGACATGATAATATAAGAGAGTGTAAGTGGCTAGATCTGACATGATAATATAAGAGAGTATTTTAGTTTTTGACAATTAGAACATAGATAGCTCACCATCAGCTTTCCCACGGCGGTCTGACCGACTATGGCGAAAGCTAGAACAACCATTGCCTCCATCACCACCTTTAACCCATAGCCGGCATCGGTCTATCATTTTCCGCTCCTGTGAAAAAGAGAAATGGGGATAATATGCCAAAAGATTTCATGAAGAGAGTTATTTTTGTGTGTGTGTGCATGTGAGAGAGGGAGAGATGTGGAAGACCTGTAGGGGAGCAATTTTTGATTTCTTAAAAGTAGTATCAGAAAAAGCATAGCTTTGGAGGAACCCGGGTGATTTCGAACAATTTCTCAAATATAAAAGGGGTTTCTTACAACGTGACCACATTTTTGCGTTTCTATAATCCTTGAGGTGCTCTTAAGTTTCACATATCCGCAATCCCCGTGACAGAAAGCTTATTACAAAACTCAGTTTGGACTTCTAACTCTTTCAAACTGCATTACCAGGAAATTTGCTCAAATAACTGCATTTAAAGGCAATTTTCCCTCCGGTGAACGTTGACCGAATCAAGTATGGTTCAGCACATAACATTTACTTTTCTCATTTTTCGCCACCCAAATTATCAGCTAGATTGCTCTAAGAATTTGAAAATCATATGAAAAAAAAAAAGAAAAACAAAGTTAAGAAATTTAGAAGACAATGGACTATATCCACTCTCAGATCACTTCTACAGTCCACTTCACCTACACTAAAATACCTGTTAAAACCATTTTAATGATGGAGAATGCCAACTTGAAAAAGAAAAGAAAAAAGAAGAGCTGTGCATCGATCAACTTCAAACTAGTAAGGCAAATAGCATAACGGGGCCTTATAGCATAATACCAATGTGGGCAAGTGGGAGTGAATTTTATCAAACAGTTGGCATGCATGTATATATGATGAGAAAACTAAGCGCTGAGAACGGGAAGGCATTTTCGCAAACAGATGGCGCGCATGCTGCCATATTAGCTCGCTTGAACGATTTGTCTATCCAAGAATGACGGGTGAATCTGTACAAATTACCTTATGACATCAGCGGCAGGGACATTGCCTCGGATTATTTTACTTGACACAGTCCTCCGATAGGTTTAGTAAGGGCAACTCTAACAAAATATCAAATTTAAATTTACTTCCTTTGTTTTATAATAAAAGTATCTTTTCAAAATGACAAAAAATGAATATCATTTTGGATAACTTCGACCTTACAATACACTTATATAATAATAATAGTAGTAGTAATAGTAGTAATAATAATAATATACTCCGCCTCCATAGTAGAAAATGTCACTGTAGATTGTATAGTAGCCTTCCAACTAAAAACTAACCCACCAAGAGTGAACACATACCCGATCATAGATCTCCTTGTGTCGACATCCCAGAGTATTCTGAATCACAATAACCCTCAACTGCACATTCAGTACCATTTTCATAAATGAGCCCAACATCCGATGTACCCCTAAGGTAGCTGAAGATCCTATTCACTGCTTGCCAATGTTACTTACCAGGATTCCCCATTAACCTACTAACAACACTAACATGAGAAAAATCTGGCATAGTGCAAACCATAACATATATCAAACTACTGACTGAACTAGTATAAGGTAATCGAGTCATATACTCTTTCTCTTCATCCGATTTAGGTACGAAAGCAACACACGGACGTGTATTCGCTGCACTCGGAGAATCTAAAGGCTGTGTGTATACATGCCAAACCTCTCTAAAACTTTCTTGATGTAACCTTTTTGGGATAATAACAGTTTTCGTTGTCTTCTATCCCTATAGATCTCTATACCCAGAATTTTCTTTGCTGCACCAAAATCCTTCGTCTCCAACTCTGCAGATAGTAGACCCTTCAACTTCTGAATATTCGACTTCTTGACAGTCGCTATCAACATATTGTCAACATAAAGAACCAAATAGATGATCGAACAATACACCAACCTATAGTGATACACACAATAGTCATACGGGCTCCTCGTGTAACCAATCTCTGTCATATAGTTGTCAAATTGTTTATACCACTGCCTAGGCGATTGCTTGAGCCTATACAAGGACTTCTTCAACTAACACACATAGTCTTCTTATTCCGGAACCTGAAACCTATTTGGTTGTTTCATATAAATCTCATCCTCCAACTTTTCATGCAGAAAAGCTATTTTCACATCTAGCTACTCGAGCTCCAAATCCTGACGTGTCACCATTACTAATAGCACTCTGATAAAAGTGTGTCTAGCCACTGGTGAGAAAAACTCATTGTGGTCAAGGCCCTTCTTTTATGTGAAACCCCTAGCAACCACACGAGCTTTATACTCGACCCCCTCTGATAATGACATACCTTCCTTCTTCTTGAAGACCCATTTGCAAGTCACAATCTTTCTGTTTTCTGGCCTCTTGGTTAACTCACATGTCGTATTCTTGTGAAGTGACTCCATCTCATTCCCCATAGATGCATGCCATTGGGTAGATTCTGAACATGTAACTGTTTCCTTGAAAGTAATTGGATTCAAAGAATCGGGCTTCACTTCCTTAGCATCCTGAAGTGCATAAGACACCATGTATTCAAAATTGTACCTCACTGGAGGCTTTCCGAAATTAGCTCGTGTAGGCCTCTCTTGAGCTAACCCGTGTTCCTCGGAAACTGGTGACGAACTTTCTGGTGCTTCTATCTCTGGTGGTAGATCCTGATGAACATCTGACTGTGGACTACTCAAATATGAGGTATCTTGTAGCTCCACCTGTTTATCAACACTACCAACACCTTATACAACCACATATCTCTTAATAGGGTTAAGCACATAGTTTACATCAAAAACAATATTCCTTCTTATTATTACCCTAACCTCTGATGGAGACCAAATTCGGTATCCCTTGACACCATCTCCATAACCCATGAATACTCATTTTCTAGCACTCAGCTCCAACTTTCCATCATCAACATGATAATAAGTAGTACAACCAAAAGCCCTTAAATTAGAATAATCAACAGGTTTACCTGACCATACCTCATTGGGAACTTTGAGACTGATACCTGTATGTGGTTCGCGATTTATCAAGTAACATGATATACTAACCGCTTCTGCCCATAACCGCTACCAACCCCCGCATTGGGAGAGTACGCACCTCGCCTCTAGCTAACAATTCTGATTCATGTGCTCTGCTACACCATTCTGCTGTGGTGTACCCATAATAGTGAGATGACTAGAAATTCCCACTTCCTTGCATAACTCATCGAACTCAGCACTAAATAACTCCAACCCATTATCTGTCCGGAGTCGCTTGATCTTCTTCCTTGTCTGATTCTTCACTAATATCTTCCAATGTTTGAAATTGGTGAGAGTCTCACTCTTGTGCTTCATAATAATCACCCAAGTCATCCTCGAGTAGTCATCAATCATATACAAGAAATACCTGTGACCTCTCAATGATTTCTGACGTGAAGGTCCCCAACAATTCGAGTGAATGTAATTCAGACTGCCCATCGTTCTATAAAACCCCTCAGGAAATTTGCTTCGCTGCATTTTCCCAAGAACACAATGTTCACAAAACTTAAGATCCTTAACCTTATAGCCACATAGAAGACCACGGTTGGCCAATATCTGCATCCCTCTAATGCTCATGTGCCCAAGCCTAATATGCCACATCTTTGTCATATCCTCCTTGACCACATCAGATGATGCAACCAATACTGACCCGAAAATCGTCCTTCCTTGAAGGAAATATAAGGAGCCCCACTTAAGATCTCTCAGAATCACTTTAGAACCTTTGCAGACATGAACTGCTCCACCTTTACCTTTGAAACTGTACCCTTTGCTGTCGAGCTGACTAAGAGATATCAGATTCTTCGTCATCTGTGGAACAAGCCTCACATCGTTCAGAGTGCAAAACTTACCATCATGAGTCCCCCGTTTGATAGAACCAACACCAACCACCCTGCAAGTAACACTGTTGGCCATATGAATATACCACCATCTACATGCTCCTAGGTTGTAAACCACCATCTCCTCGGACTGACATGATAAGAGTCCACAGAATCAAGAATCCACGCATCCGACTGTTTTGCAGATTCTTCTATCACTAGAGCATAATCCCATCATAGTTGCTCGTATCAACTGAATCAGCATTAGCTTCATTGCGATTTAGAGGCTCTACTCGCTTCTTCCTATGACAATCTGTCTTCCAATGTTCCTTCCCCTTGCAGTAATTATAAATATCATCATGTTTCGGGCCCTTCTTGCCAGAAGACATTTTCTTCTTCTGTTTACTACTAGAACCCCTGCTGCCTTTCGCAACCAAACCTGCTGTCTGATTATTTTGTACCACTATTACCGCTTGCCTTACGACGTAACTCTCTAGTCTTGAGTGATAAAGTAACCGTCACCTTACCGCTGATACTAGAGTAAATATAGTGCTCATATGATAAAGGAAAAGAATAAAAAAACATTAATGCAACATCCTTATCAGCAACCTTAGCATCTATATTACGCAGTTCAAGTAATAAAGATGTAAATCTATCTAGGTGATCCCTAATGGGCGTACCTTCCTGCATTCAAAGAGAATGTAGTCTCTGCTTCAAATATAGCTTGTTGGTCAATGATCGTGTAAAATACATGTCTTCTAAAGCAAGCCACAAAGTACCTCCGAAATCGATATCTACTATATTTGCTAGAACATCATCATCTAGACATCTCATGATTTCAGAGTGGACCTTCTAATCTATCGCGATCAGATCTACCTCTTCTTTCTGTTGGGTATGCTGGTTCATACACTCCTAAAAACTATGTTAGATTTGATTGATATCATCACCTTGGTTATCTTATGGTAGGACCCTATGTAAGAAGTATTTATACTTCAATTTTTAGATAGTCCATTTCATAAAATAGGTTATGTAATAGGATCTGCACCTTTTATTTTGAGAAGTTCTCTGTTGGGTCAAGAAAAATTGGAGTGCGACTTACAGCTGTGGTGCTCCCCTCTCACTATGTTGAGTGCCGCCCAGCTCTCCATGGCGCCACCAATGATGGTATGAAAGATATCGCCACTTTAATTTCTGAAAATTTTGAGAGCAATCTTCAATGGAGGTATAACAATCAAAATCTCAAGCAACTTCAAATGGTTGAAGTTATGGGATATTTATAGGGAGCTTCAAAAACTAGCCATTGAAGATCTTTGTGGATAAGCTTTAAGGACAATGTGCTGTTGAGTGTTGATTGGAGCACGTGTCCAATATATTCCTTAGACACAAAGTATTTGAATAAGGATAAAAGTTGTCTTGTGACAGGTGTCTTCATATAAGAGGATCCTTAAGATTCCAAGGTTGTTGATATTCATATCTTAAGAAA
The DNA here is from genome assembly GCA_022495995.1 of Adenophora triphylla var. japonica. Taxonomy (NCBI): domain Eukaryota; kingdom Viridiplantae; phylum Streptophyta; class Magnoliopsida; order Asterales; family Campanulaceae; genus Adenophora; species Adenophora triphylla. Next base: position 178,870 of record JAFEMH010003922.1, on the reverse strand, counting down.
TCTTCAAAGTATGAGAGTTGAACTGTTGGGAGTGCTTGAAACTTGTTCTCTATAGAGAACACTTTGGAGGGTTCTCAAGTTGGCGAGCAAGAATGAGCTAGTGGCGCTCAACAAAGAGCGAGGGGCGCTTAGAAAATTCATTGGGGGCGCCATGGAGGAGATGGGGGGCGCTCAAGACAGAGAGAAGGGAGCTCCACAACTGTAAGTTGCGCTCCAATTTTTCTTGACCCAACAGTGAACTTCTCAAAACAACAAGTTGCAAATTCTATTAAATAACCTATTATATGAAATGGACTATCCAAAAATTAAAGTATAAATAATTCTTACATATGGTTCTAAAGTTTATAAAATAACTAAGGTGATATTATCAATCAAATCTAACATAGTTTTTAGAAGTGTATGAGCCAACATACCCAATAGTTGTCCCGACCAAATGTAGACACTAGAGGCTATCCCGACCAAATGTAGACATTAGAGGCTGTCCCGACCAAATGTGGACACTAGAGGCTGTCCTAACCAAATGTAGGCAATAAAGGCTGTCCCGATCAAATTAGACACTAGAGGTTGTCCCGACCTAATGTGGACACTAAAGGTTGTTCCGACCAAATATGGACACTAGAGGCTGCCCCGGCCAATGTAGACGCTAGAGGCTGTCCTGGCCAAATGTAGACATTAGAGGTTGTCCCATCCAAATGTAGACATTCAAGGCTGTCCCGACTAAATGTAGATGTAGATAGTGAAGGCTATCCCGACCAAATGTAGACACCGAAGGTTGTCCTGACCAAATGTAGACACTGAAGGCTGTCCTGACCAAATGTAGACACTGAAGGTTATCCCGACCAAATGTAGACACTGAAGCCTGTCCCGATCAAATGTTGACACTGAAGGCTGCCTGACCAAATGTAGAGACTAGAGGCTGTCCCGACCAAATGTAGACACTAAAGGATGTCTCAACCAAATGTAGACACCGAAGGTTGTACCGACATAATGTAGACACTAGAGGCTGTCCCGACCAAATGTAGACACTGAAGGATGTCGCGATTAAATGTAGACGCTGAAGGCCGTCCCGATCAAATGTAGACACAAAAGGCTGTCTCGATCAAATATAAATGTAAACACTGAAAACTGTCTTGACCAAATTGACTAATTTTTTTTAAAAATTAATTAAATGGAATAGTGAAATTTGACAGAAGTTAAAAGAGAACATTCACACTATATTAAATGGAATTTCAAGTAAAACAAAAAGTCTAAAGAGTAGTTAAAGTATTTTCTTTGTCCAAAAATATTTGTAGTTTTATTAAAGATTTTTTGTATAAAAATAATTGCAACTTTTAATAAAATATTGACACACTTTACCTAAATTGCCCTTATTTATAATTAGGTAGTTGTTATTGTAAAAATATTTAATTGTCTATATATTTGAAATATTCAAAGGGTAATTTAGTATATTTAATATGAATTGATTGTTTTTCTTAATATTTGTGAATTATATTAGAATTACAGATATTTTGAAACAAAAAGAGTACCAAATGATTTTTATAATTAAATTATCTTTTTTACATTCACCACTGATTCCCACATAAACTGTTTTACCTCCCTTACTTGATCTTTCAGTCTATATGATTGGTTAGGGTTTCCTCACTAAATAATTCTTCGGATAGCTCCGACAATAGTATTTGCTCCATAAAAAAAAATAAAAAAATTTACAAATCACTATTTATAAGGTATTAAAATATTATCTCCAATAAAAATATCAAATTCATGACAGCAAATTAAGGTTTATTAAAGTGTATTGTAAGAGCGAAGTTATCCAAAATGCTATTTATTTTTTTGTCATTTTGAAAAGATACTTTTATTATAAAACAAAGGAAGTAAATTTAAATTTGATATTTTGTTAGAGTTGCCCTTACTAAACCTATTGGAGTTCTGAGTCAAGTAAAATAATCTGAGGCAATGTCCCTGCCGCCGATGTCATAAGGTAATTTGTGCAGATTCACCCGCCATTCTTGGATAGACAAATCGTTCAAGCGAGCTAATATGGCAGCATGCGCGCCATCTGTTTGCGAAAATGCCTTCCTGTTCTCGGCGCTTAGTTTTCTCTTAGCATATATACACGCATGCCAACTGTTTGATAAAATTCACTCCCACTTGCCCACATTGGTATTATGCTATAAGGCCCCGTTATGCTATTTGCCTTACTAGTTTGAAGTTGGTCGATGCACAACTCTTCTTTTTTCTTTTCTTTTGTTCTTCAAGTTGGCATTCTCCATCATTAAAATGGTTTTAACAAGTATTTTAGTGTAGGTGAAGTGGACTGTAGAAGTGATCTGAGAGTGGATATAGTCCATTGTCTTTTGAATTTCTTAACTTTGTTTTTCCTTTTTTTTTCATGTGATTTTCAGATTCTTAGAGCAATCTAGCTGATAATTTGGGTGGCAGAAAATGAGAAAAGTAAATGTTATGTGCTGAACCATACTTGATTCGGTCAACGTTCTGGAGGGAAAATTGCCTTTAAGTGCAGTTATTTGAGCAGATTTCCTGGTAATGCAGTTTGAAAGAGTTAGAAGTCCAAACTGAGTTTTGTAATTAGCTTTCTGTCATGGGGATTGCGGATATGTGAAACTTAAAGAGCACCTCAAGGATTATAGAAACGCAAAAATGTGGTCACGTTGTAAGAAACCCCTTTTATATTTGAGAAATTGTTCGAAATCACCAGGGTTCCTCCAGAGCTATGCTTTTTCTGATACTACTTTTAAGAAATCAAAAATTGCTCCCCTACAGGTCTTCCACATCTCTCCCTCTCCCTCTCTCACATGCACACACACACAAAAATAACTCTCTTCATGAAATCTTTTGGCATATTATCCCCATTTCTCTTTTTCACAGGAGCGGAAAATGATAGACCGATGCCGGCTATGGGTTAAAGGTGGTGATGGAGGCAATGGTTGTTCTAGCTTTCGCCGTAGTCGGTCAGACCGCCGTGGGAAAGCTGATGGTGAGCTATCTATGTTCTAATTGTCAAAAACTAAAATACTCTCTTATATTATCATGTCGGATCTAGCCACTTACACTGTCTTGTTCTCTCTAAAATCATAACTTTTATTAAATCATAACCTAATATTGATCTCTATTTTCAGTTTTTCCTTTGTTTTATGGGATACATACTTTCTTTGTAAATTCTTTCAATATTGTCCATAGTTTAAAAAGTCCCTTGGTACCGAAATTTGATTATTTAGTTGGTGTAACCATTTAAAGTAGTATTGAGTAATGTGAAATTAATAATGATGTGCCATTGGTGTTTTATTGATTCATGATATTATGTAGGAGCAAATGGTGGAAGAGGCGGTGATGTGATATTAGAAAGTTCTCGAGAACTTTGGGATTTTAGCAGCATGCTACATCACGTTGTGAGTTTTTTTTTTCTCTCATCAGTGTTTATCCACTTTCTTTGTTTCTAGTTCTCCCTCCCAGGTCTTCATCTCTAATCCCAGTTTTTTCTTTCTTTCACAGAATGCTAAAAGAGGGGGACATGGAGAATCAAAAAATAAGATTGGAAGCCGTGGGCACGACAAGGTTATAGCTCATTTGCTTGCCTCATTTCTTGATTCAGTTATTGTATTTTTTTTTCTGGTACTAATATGGTTTACCAACAAATTTTGTTAGGTAATTCTAGTACCCGTTGGCACTGTAATCCATCTCGTAGAGGGTGACATTCCTTTTGCAGTCGAAAAGGTTAAGGTTTCCTCTGAAGCTTTGGACCCTTGGGAGATTCCTGATACACTAGAGTTTCATGAATCAGAATCTGATCATCAACCCACCTCCCCAGACAGAGTAAAAAATGGTATTTACAATGCCTCGTCTCAAGAACTGTCCATAGGGAAGTCAACTAAAGTAAAGGAAGCCACTCAAGTTTCATCAAATGGTTTACTTTCTAAATTATCCCCTCTTAATATCAAGCCTAACTTAAAAGATTTGGACTTCTGCGAAGAAAAAGACTCTAGTGAGTGGGATACTCTGCAAACTGATGATGATATGTCTGAGGCTGAGTCGATGGAAGAAACGGAGGAAAAGCAACCGATCAAATACAATGTTGCTGAACTAACAGAACCAGGTCAACGTATAATTGTTGCTCATGGAGGGGATGGCGGACTTGGAAATATAACCACCGGGAGAAGTCAACGAATCTCTAAGCTCAAGAAGCATGGGGAAGAAAAGAATAACGATCTCGAGACTGAAGTTTCTGACGATGAACAAAATCCATCCGTCAGTATCGGTTTGCCAGGTACAGAAGCTGTTCTACTATTAGAACTTAAGAGCATTGCTGATGTGGGCCTTGTGGGGATGCCAAATGCTGGCAAAAGTACCCTTTTAGGAGCTCTTTCAAGGGCTAGGCCTATAGTGGGTCACTATGAATTCACAACTCTGAGGCCTAATTTAGGAAATCTAAATTACGACGAATTTTCAATCACTGTGGCTGATATTCCTGGACTTATAAAAGGAGCCCACGAAAACCGTGGACTTGGACATGCGTTCTTGCGCCATATTGAACGTACAAAAGTTCTTGCTTATGTGGTAGACCTGGCAGCCGGATTGGAGGGTAGAAAAGGAATTCCACCATGGGAACAACTGAGAGATTTGCTTTTGGAGCTTGAGTTTTACCAGAAGGGTTTAACAGATAGGCCGTCTTTGGTTGTGGCTAATAAAACTGACGAGGAAGGGACGGAAGAAGTATATCAAGAACTGAAAAGAAGGGTGCCCAGCGTTCCTATTTTTCCAGTGTGCGCAGTTCTACAGGAAGGGGTTGCGGAGCTTAAAGATGGCCTCAGGATGCTTGTGGGTGGTGTTGAATCGTACAAGCTCAATATAGATGATATTGATGCTGACTAGGATGTCGCTGACTGTAAATTGGAAGCCTTATTTTGCTATGGAAAGTCTGCTGAGAATGCTTCAAGTCAGTCTTTGCTATTGTATGCATGAAAAAAAAATGGATTTTTATTTGTAACAAGACCAAATTTTGTTTAATTAGTGGAAAATGGATTTATATTTGTATTAAGACAAATCTTGTTTAATTAGTAGATTTATTTATTCTGACATTGGAATATTTTCTAGTCTGTTACATTTTGGGAAGATACATGCAAGCAGGACGCAAAATCTCTGAAATTTACATCTATGTCCTCGTGTATATGACACTTTCTCCGTCTCAAAAAACAGAAACATGCACTCTTTCCGTTTCAAAACAGAAAAAAAACATTGCCATGCTTTCTTTTTCGGTTGTCCCAAAAAAAACAAGTAAAGCATGATCCATAAAAACGTTTACTAGGTCATATATCATCCCCCCCCCCCCCTCCAAAAAAAATTAATAATAATAGAAAAAAAAAACCGTTATTCATATTCTATATTCTATATATATATATATATATATATATATATATATATATATATATATATATATATATATATATATATATATATATATATATATATATATATATATATATATATATATATATATGTATAGGTTATCTCTCGCTGCACTAGGAGAAGAACAAAATCAGCCAATGTGGCCTTCAGACTCACGGCTGCTCCCTTTCTCTCTGCCCTCTCAGCCGCAGCTTTCTCTCCCTCACGGTCTCTCTATTTCTCTCAACAGAGAACTGCCGCCTCTCTCTCTATTTTTCTAACTCACGGCTGATGTAACTGAGGGTGCTAGGTTTAGGAAGGAGTATTTATATGTGGACTTTTCTATTGTGTGCCCATGGGCACATGATAAGGATTAAAGATTCTCTTGTAATATGTGTCAAATTAATACTTGACACACATTACAAGAGAATATTTAAAAGATTCTCTTGTAATGTGTGTCAAGTATTAATTTGACACACATTACAAGAGAATCTTTAAAAGATTTATTCAAAGATTCTCTTGTAATGTGTGTCAAGTATTAATTTGACACACATTACAAGAGAATCTTTAATCCTTATCATGTGCCCATGGGCACACAATAGAAAAGTCCTTTATATATTTTATTCCCCAAGCCCTAGTCCCAAAGGAGAAGAAGAAATTCTCCTTTTGGTGTTTGAAGATCCAATTCAGTTCAAGGTAAATTCAATTCCCTTTTTATAGTTCTTAAACCCTAAAATTCTGGTAATTGATAACTAGAGATTGGGGTATGTTATTATGACTTAATACATGCTAGGTATAAAGGAAACTAGGGTTTAGCATGTGTTTAATTGGGTATGCGAGAGTCTGTGTGTGCGTTTAAAGAGAGTTTGTATGCGTGTACTGTGTGTGTGCGTGTGTCTGCTATGTGTGTACGTGTCTGTGTGAGTCTGTGTGCGTGTGTAGTATGTGTTCCTGATGTGTGTGTTGTGTGTGTGAGTACGTTGTGCGTGCGTGTGTGTAACTGTGCATGTGTTGTGTGTGTGCAGCCATGGAAGTGTGGCTGCTGTTGTGTGGCAGCAAGGATGTTGTGTGCGTGTGTGGGCAAGGTGTACAGAGGAAGTGAGGGTGTGATATGCCGAGAAAGAGGTTGTGTGAGTGCAGATTTGGTGGGTCTCTTGCCTCTGTATTGTACGTGTGTGTTGGTGAGTGTGGGTGGCTGAATGTGGCTATCAGAATATGTAGGTATGTTGTGAATAGTAACCTTAGAGTGAGAAAATCATAAAAAGAAATGTAATAAGGTTAGTACGCTTAAAACCCTAGGGGTATTTTGGGAAAGATATAAAAGGGTAAAAAAAAAGGGTAATCTTTAAAAAGAGTTAAGGAAGAATAACTTGTAAGATAGTGTGACTTTAGTTAATAGTTAGGGATTAAGTAAAAGAGCTTTACTTTTACTTGTACCCTAAGACCTATGTTTGCATGATTGTAGATTCGTGCGCGAGGAGTTTCGCTTTCGCTAAGCAACGCTAAGGTAAGGGATTACGCTCCTGAGCATTCGATTGTTTCATATCCTTTGTGTTAGGATTCTAAAAGTTTCATAAAGTATATGCTACCAAGTGGCCGGTAGTGAATTGTATTCCCTCGTTATGAACGTTCTTGGAATATCTTACCATTGATGCGTTTTGTTCAATGTGTATCTATGTAAATTGAAATTGACTTATGTGTTCTCGTACCATGAACACTATATGTATATGATGTTAAATTTGTCCACTTGATAAGGACTTTTTATGTTTGGGGTCGTTACATTGAAATGACCTATGTATTTATGTTTGGGGGTCGTTACATTGAAATGACCTAAGTACTTTTTATGTTTGGGGTCGTTACATTGAAATGATCTAAGTACTTTTTATGTTTGGGGTCGTTACATTGAAATGACCTAAGACCTAAACAGATTGAAATGGTCTCAAAGTTAAATTCACTATAGAAGGAAGTGATCTAAATTCTATAGATGTGATTATCATGATGCATCAGAATAAGGAGGCGCTTTGATAATAGCGTAAGAGAACCTCATTCAACGATTGCCTGAAAAGGTGTATTGGAGTCGCCTAGATGAAAGATGCAAAATTACTTGGAATAGACGGACAAGTATGTGTAAAGTTCCATGAGTTATTTGTAAAAGTGCCACTACTTGTTATTTGAAAAAGTATCCTTCTTTGACATTTTCAGTACCTAAACTATTTATTGTACCTGCTATCCTTTCATTGAAATATTGTTAAACTCCGTTCGTTCCGATCGTCTCTTCTTAGAAACCGAAGAGACCCCGTATGAACTTACTAAGCTTTGTTTGCTCACCCTTTCATATTCTTTCCCCTCCCAGGTAATAAATGAATGGAGTGGAATGGCTGCGTATCGATGAATTAGCGGCTTTTGGAGTTCAAATAATTATTTTAGAACATTAAGTATTTTTGAGCTAGTGGTTTGTACTAGCCATAGAGATTGTTACCGTTTTCAGCATTTAAGTTTATTTCAAATAGTGGTTAGTATTTTGAATTATGATTTTAGTAGCCGTTGGAGGCTATTCTATTATTAAATTAAATATTATTATTATGTATGAAATTTTGGGTCGGTAGCTTAATAAACGCATTTATATAGAATTACAGAATTAGTAGTAATAGTTTGATGAGTAAATGAGTTTGGTTCCCAGTATGCAAGCAATAGTCCCGCTATTTGAACGCAAGTTCTTTGGAGCAATTCGTCGAACACTTTCCACCCCTTGGCCTCCCCAACAGCGGTTCTCTAGTTTCAGATACTGCGATCAAGCAACTGACAATGCGTTCGATGAAGATTCCAAGACAGAGGCCGATGGTGAAGAAAAAGAAGAACCCAGTGGCTTATGTGGGAGGATAGAAAAGCTCCCAAGAGAAGAGCCAATCGGGATTGCCTTTCGAAGCTGGATGGGCGATGGCTTGCCCATTAACAGAGGCGATATCTTTCATACCATCAATCGTTTGCGTCGCCACCAGCTCAATAAACGTGCCCTCGAGGTATGTTTTGACTAGCTTGAGTTGGGCGTTTAAAGAACACAGGAAATGCTCATAAACTGTTTGTTTAAATGCCTGACATAAGTTTTTTGACCATCTTTTTCGAGGGGAGATTTAGTATGAATTTATTTGCATTGTGGAAATTAAATATTCTAATTTGGGCATTCGATTTGAGCTTGGGTTTGGACTAATTTTTGCAGGTGATGGAATGGGTTATTAGAGAAAGACCATACATGCCCAAGGAACTAGACTACTCCTATCTGTTGGAGTTTACAACTAAGCTTCATGGGGTATCACATGGTGAGAAACTTTTCTCTCGGGTTCCGACAGAATTCCAAAAGGAGTTACTTTACAACAATCTTGTAATGGCCTGCTTGGATAAAGGCTCGATAAGGCTATCACTTGCATACATGAAGAAAATGAGGGAATTGGGCCATTCTATCTCGTACTTGGTTTATAACCGTCTCATAATCCTTCACTCTTCACCTAGCCGGAGGAAATCCGTTCCAAAAATCCTCACTCAGATGAAAGCTGATAAAGTAGCTCGACATGTCTCTACTTTTAACATTCTGCTCAAAATGGAAGCGAACCAACACAACATTGAAGGGTTGGTAAAGGTATTTGGTGACATGAAGAAAGCCAATGTTGAGCCAAATGAGATATCTTACTGCATATTAGCCACTGCGCATGGGGTTGCTAGATTGTACACTGCTTGTGAGGCTTATGTTGAATCTATAGAGAAGTGTATGACTGGAAAGAACTGGGCAACGCCAGATATCCTTGTCATATTGTATGGGTATTTAGGGAAGCGGAAGGAGCTTCAAAGAACATGGAGTATTGTTCAAGAACAACCACACGTGAAGTCCAAAAGCTATGTGCTAGCAGTAGAAGCATTTGGGAGGATTGGAGATTTGAGTCGAGCAGAAGAGCTTTGGTTAGAAATGAAAACGAAAGAAGGGTTAAAAACGACTGACCAGTTCAATTCAATGATATCCGTCTATTGTAAACAGGGTTTCATTACTAAAGCAACTGGGCTCTACAAAGAAATGGAGAAAAATGGATGCAAAGCAAATGCCATAACTTTCAGACATCTTGCTCTTGGTTGTTTAAAAGCAGGGTTAGTGAAGGAAGCTCTGAAAACTTTGGAATTAGGGGTTGATCTAAAGGTAAGCACCAGTGTCAGGAGATCAACACCATGGCTGGAAACTACGCTTTCTGTTATTGAGGGTTTTGCAGAAAAGGGTGATGTAGAGAATGCTGAAAAGTTGTTTGAGGATTTGAAGAAAGCAAATTATACTAGGTATACCTTTGTCTACAATGCTCTGATTAAAGCTTATGTCAGAGCCAAGATTTATGATCCAAATTTTCTAAAAAGGATGATTCTTGGAGGGGCAAGGCCGGATTCTGAAACTTATAGCCTTCTGAAACTTCTTGAAGAGTTTCGGGCTTAATTTAATTGTTAGTGATGATTTTGTTGAGTTTACGGAAACAGACATTGGTTTTTTGTTAACTTGTATTTGGATCTATAAAACAGGTTGAAAAGTTTATCTGGAGAATCATGCTGCAATAGTGCTAATCAGTGTAGTTTCTTGTAAAAGAATCACTCAAAAACGATCACAGGTTATGACGAATTAGCACCAAATGATTTTAAAAGACAGTTGTCCATGGCCAGATCATGGCAAGCTATTGTACCAACGTAAGAGCTAACATTTTTTTACGGCCTATTATACTTTCAAATAACATAGAATTAGCAGAAAGTTGGAAAGAAGAGTTAATTCAGGTGAGAAAGTCGAGGAACTCTGCAGCAGTGGCAACTGCACCTCCTGTGATTGCATCCATTACAATTTTGTCTCTCTTGTTGCTGCTGGCTGCAGATATAAGGGCCCAGTAAGTGCACCCCCGGGCCCCGATCATTGAATTCTTCTGCACATTATGTAAACAAAACAGGCAGTTAGCACGCACAAATGCATCATGAAGGAGAACACCAAAACCAAAACCAAAACCAACTATTAGTCTCTATCATAGTTCACAGCTCGAGGAACTAAACTCAGAGATGGGTCCCAAAATTTAACATAAACTCCCTCCGCCCTGCCAGAAAATTAATCCCTCTTTGCATCTTCTGTTTGCCAACAAAATTTCCATTATTGAGGAACTAAAACCATTGAGATTCACGCATTATCCTTGTGATAAAAATATGTGCTCTTTAATCACTAAACCTGTGAGTGAAATATTTACTTTCATTAAGTGTAATCTTAGAAAAGGAAACATATCACTAAAATCTTTGAGAAGTCAAATGGAAACATCATTTTGGGACTGAGGAAGTAGCATTTTTATGTCTCTGCCATGTGCAAAATTAAAGGTTACTACCTGGAAAACTCTTTAGGGAGAACCATAGAAATCCTGTCAGTTAAACTGAAAGTGTGTGCAATCCATGAAGAAAAATAAGCACACTTAACTTTATGAATCAGATCTTGAAATAGGAAGTGAGCATCAGAAGTATATTTATGGACGACCGATCAGATTGATTATCAATGAAATTGGGGTCTCTTAACTATAGTATGAATATGTAGCTTAGTTGAAAATTACCCAGTCTCTGGTGCCTCGGACCCTCTCGACTCTATACTCCATTCCAACGTATACTCCAGCAATAGTTCCTGGTGAAGTGAATACACAATCTTACTACAATTCCTCCACAATCATTGCAAAATAAATATAAACCAAAAGATAGAGTAGCTGCATGACTTGATACAACGTGTCAATGAATCTTACCCCAATATGCCCCTTCTTTACACATCTTCTTTAGCTGCAACGAGATGACATGTTAGAATTATGTTTCTTTTGCCTTACATTTACATTGTAAAACATACTCCATCTGTTCCAAAATACGAGTCCCCTTTTGATCAGAAACAGAAATTTCCCTAGAGCATTTGGCTTTATTATTAAATTAAAGGCCCACTACGAGTATTAATCGACGGTAAAAATGGAAACTTTCTTTGTCTAAATGGGTGGGCCCACTATGGATGAGAGTGTCAACCAAGGGGTATATGTGTAATGTTTCTTTGCCTAAAACGGAAAGTTGGGCAAGCAGACTTTTTTGTAGAACATCCCAAAAAGGAATAAGATACTCTTATTTTGGAATGGAGGGAGTAGTACAGTAAAAAGAAGGGAACCATACTACAACAATTAAAATTAGGCGCTTTAAGTGGTACATCCCAATTAGGGATGGCCATTTACGGTTCTGGTTCCGGTTCCGGAAAAGATGAAACCGGAACCGAACAGTTGGTTCACGGTTCGAAATCGCCGGTTCAACGGTATTTTTTTTTTAAATAGAAAAAACTGTTTTAGAATTTTATATTACTGAATTTTTTTGCAAAAAGTTATATAAAAAAAGATAGAAAAAAACTAAACAAATGAAAGTATATAAAAGAAAAGAGGGACGGACACGGACTATCCTTTATTTTTTTATTGATTAGGAAATAATATTTTAGACTTTTTTTATTAGTGAATTTTTTTACAAAAAGGTATATAAAAAAAGATAAAAAAAAAAACTAAACAAATGAAAGTATATAGAAGAAAAGAGAGACGGACTACCCTATATTTATTTTTTATTTTCTTTTAATATTGTATTGACTAGGAAATAATATTTTAGACTATTTTTATTAGTGATTTTTTTTTACAAAAAGGTATATAAAAAAAGATAGAAAAAAAACTAAACAAATGACGATTTCTGTGACGGTTTGGTTAACGGTTTCGATTACGGTTCCGGTTCGGGCGGTTCGAAACCGCTGGTTCACGGTTTTTAAAAAGTGGAAACCGGAACCGGACAGCCAAACCGCCGGTTCCGGTTCCGGCCGGTTCCAGTTCGGGACGGTTCCACGGTTCCGATTAGGACATCCCTAATCCCAATGGAAAGCGGGACCTTTTTAAGCATAACATAGAGAGCACATGCAAACTAGGTTTGCTGTCATATGTTTTTGTAACTTGTGAAATTATAAAGTTAGATTGCTGGAAGATCTCTACATATGGCAAGTAGGATGTGAGTCAGATAAAACCAAATATCGCTAGAAAGTTGAACGGTTTGCTGCAACCAGGCCCGTTCAGCTAGTGGGTCTTTTCAGTATCGAAAATGAACATTGAAGGCATTGTACCCCCGATAGTGGTATAATGCTTCTTTTAGGCAGTGTACCCCCAATATTAGTTTCTGAAAGTTGCTTTTTCTTTCGAGACAAATTTGTGAGCTTTGAAATAGAATGTTCATCATTGGTGCTTTGGTGTCTCAACGTATCAGAACTAAAAAATCTAAAGGACAAAATCCAAGCTATTTTGAAACTTCCTTTCACTAGTGACCTTAAGACAGGTTACGCTAGAATGCATGAATTTCATCAAAGAATTTACAGTACCGCAACAACATTAAATGCAATATATGGATTTCTAATGTAAAGCAATATTCCCTCCGTCCTGGAATGATGTTTCCACTTTTTTTGTGGTTATTTCTAAAAATTGTTATTGATGATATTTATAATGGTGTATCAATATTAAGTTTTAGATTTTCATTGGGATAATTGAATTAACCTAAAATCAGTAGCGGAGGTACACTATAGCATAAGGGGCAATTGCCCCCATTGACTTTCTAAATTGTACCATATTAGTATTATTAAATATTGTGTATTTTTACTATTAAAAATTGCATTTTGCCCCCCCCCCCTATAACCAAGAAAAAATAGCACTATATTATAATTTTGCCCCTGTTTAAACTAAATTCGATATTACATTATAGTGTTCTAAAATAAAAATAATCTTGCCCTCGTTTGAAAAAAATCTTGGCTCCGCCACTGCCTAAAATCATTGATCAAAGTTCATTCAAACTAACAACAAAATAAGTGGGAACATCATTCCGGGACGAAGGGTGTATAAAGAAAGAGGTCAGCCCAATTGGGAATTGTTCTTTCCATGATTAAAAGAATAACATATAAGCTACACTAGCACATTCTTTTAGAATAAAACTAATAGTACTAAAACGTTTGCGGAAGTCAAAATATATAACTCAAATCATGTGGTATTCATGCTAGATACTGGAAATGAAGGTCATACCAGCCTGATGACAATAAGGAAATTCTACACAGAGGACTTGCAAACAACCGAAAGCACACATACATAGACATGGGTATGTATGACGATCAAAATATGATCTAAAGAGCACTTACCGTGTGCTGGAAGTTGTTCTTAGAAAGACTCCCTGCAAAATGATATTACATTGAAACAATTAACTAGAGTCTAAAGAAACCAAAGGAACATACATGCAGTGTACATAAGCAATAAACAAACACAACCACACGATTTCAGGTGTTGAATGCTTTTTCTTTTGTTTTTTCCTTACACTGGTGCACACGCACACACACACACACACACACACAATAGATATATGTGAAGAGATTAAATGTTAAGGGTGATCAGGCAAATGACAGAGTACACAAATCCATCTAGCATTATTCGGGCCTCTCAAATGACAAGAGGATACAAACGCAAGAGCATATAAACATGATTATCCAGGGAAACTCAATACAAAGAAAATACTCCATGATCAGAGACTGAACAAATACTTTGGGGAGAGTTTCTCTTTATTTCCCTTCTTACCCTTTTTCCACTTACAGTCAATCAAATATATACATGATACAAAGTGGATAAATCCCTAACTTTCAATCTTCTTGTCTAACCTTTCTATGTTCCTAAACTTTCAACGTTCCTGACTTCTAATCTTTCTGTACATACACATTCTCATATCTCGGTTAGATGCATCCAGAGTCCTAACAGATTCTCTCTGTTACACCTTCCATTCTCGCCAATACTCCCCCCTCAAGTTGGAGCGTGAAGATCCCGAACGCCCAACTTGGAAAGGAAATCACAAAATCGTTATCGACCAAGGCTTTTAGCCAAGATGTCAGCTAACTGTTGAGTAGTATGAATGTACGATGTGGCAATGTTCTTAGATCGAACCACATTACGAACAAAGTGACAGTCAATTTCAATGTGTTTGGTGCGTTCATGAAACACAGGGTTGGCCGCAAGATGCATAGCCGATTTACTATCGCAATAAATACGCATCGGTTTGGCATGTGAAATGCCAAAGGAGTTAAGTAGTCCTTTTAACCATTTGAGCTCGCAAGTGGCAGCAGCAAGAGCTCTATGCTCGGCTTCAGCGGAAGAACGAGAAACAGTTTGTTGCTTCTTCGTTTTCCAAGAAATTGGAGAGTCACCAAGAATGACCAGATAGCCGGTTAACGAACGACGAGTAAGAGGGCAGCTAGCCCAGTCTGAATCGCAATAAGCTAAGAGTCGAAGATCACAGTCAAAGCGGAGTAAAATAACTTGTTCAGGATGTCCCTTTAGATATCGAACTACACGTAACGCCGCAGTCCAATGATCGAGGCGTGAACTGAGCTAAGACATGAACCAAATAGCTCAATTCAGGACAGGTAATGGTCAGGTAAATTAGACGCCCATTCAATCGTCTATACTTTTCTGGATCTTTCAACGAAGAGCTATCCGACAAGGCTAGTTTATGGTTCTGTTCAAGAGGAAACGCAGAGGGCTTAGAACCGAGTAACCCTACTTCAGAAATTATATCCAATGCATATTTGCGTTGGCAAATTACTAAACCTTCTTTGAGACGAGCAACTTCAATACCCAAGAAATATTTCAAAACACCGAGATCCTTCATATGAAAACAGCCTCCAAGGTATGTTTTGAATGAGTTTATGGTGGTCGTATCATTACCACCAATGATCAAGTCATCAACATAAACAAGAACACATAAAATGGTGTCGCCCCGCTTGTAAGTAAAAAGAGAATTATCTGAACCGGACCGAAGGAAACCATATTGTTTCAAAGCAGTCACAAGATTGGAGAACCAACACCTGGGAGCTTGTCGCAATCCGTAAAGAGACTTTCGAAGCTTGCACACTTCCCTTGTGAAGCACTAAAGCCCGGGGGCAGTTTCATATATACCTCCTCATGTAGATTGCCGTGAAGAAAAGCATTATGCACGTCCATCCGATAAAGTTCCCACTTTTGAGCAGCATCAATAGAAAGAAATGTGCGTACGGTAACCATCTTGGCTAAGGGAGCAAAAGTTTCGTTGTAGTCAAGTCCTACCTGTCTGTTGCCAAGAATAACTAATCGAGCCTTATACCTTTCGACAGTACCGTCAGAGTTATACTTGATCTTGTATACCCACTTGCAACCAATAGCGCATTTCCCCGATGGCAATGTGTCCACAGTCCCAGTCCCATTTTTTCAAGAGCATCAATTTCTTGCCGCATGGCATCGCGCCATCTTACATCTTTAACAGCTTCAGAGTATGAAGCGGGTTCAGTTCCTGTGATAACTGCAACCAAGAAAGCGCGATGTTTGGCAGTAAAACGATTACATGTTACATAATTAGTTATGGGATATCGAGTACCCGAGGACGATGTGATATGAGTGGAACGTGCAAGAGGGTCAGAAGTGCATCGAACAGTGTGCATAATATAGTCCTGAAATCGGGCGCGATGTTCACGTTGACCTCGTCCATACTCAGGCTCCACATGCTCCACATTAGGTGCATCATGATTTAATTCTGGCTCATTGTCATTTATTTTATTATCTCTGGTACCACTACCACTCCCCCTGGAGTCTGAATTAGGCTCGGTCATGACTGGGTGATCATTTGTGTTAGCTGGGTGATCATCTGAGTTAACCGGGTGATCATCTATGCTGCCCAAACCAAGGGCGTTGTCATCGATTCCATAGGAAGTGTTCATGTCGACCGTAATACTAGGTGGGGGTTGAACTGATTCATTAAGCTGAAATGGGAAAACATCCTCAAAATATACTACATCTCTGGAGACAAAAAATGCTTTAATGTCCAGGTCATATACACGCCAACCCTTTTGACCAAAAGAGTATCCAACGAATACACATTCTCTACTTCGATCACCAAATTTGTCTTTATCTCTTTGCTGATGATGTGCGTAGCATAAACATCCAATAACCCTCAACAAATCAAAAACATGAGGTTTATGATGAAGAATCATATGGACATTTACCTTTAAGCAACGGAGTGGGGGTCCGATTAATAAGATGACATGCAGCCAAAACACATTCACCCCAAAATGTGATGGGAAGATGGGCTTGGAACCGAAGTGCCCGAGCAACATTTAAAATGTGTCGATGTTTCCGTTCCACCCGCCCATTTTGTTGAGGTGTACCTATACAAATGTTTCCAGCAAAATACCATTTTCAAGAAAGTACGACTTCAAGGGTCGAAGCTCAGTCCCATTATCGCTTCGAATAATCTTCACATGCTTACCAAACTGTCCGGTTGCCATAGCACAAAAGTTTTTAATAATTTGAGGTACCTCAGTCTTATCAAGGAGCAAGTAAACCCACACAGCTCGAGAATGATCATCAACAATTGTTAGAAAATAAGTAGCACCACAGGAAGAACGAGTACGATAACTTCCCCAAAGGTCAACATGAATTAAATCAAAACAATCGTATGCTTTATTATTACTTTTTGGAAAAGCATCTCTAGTTTGCTTTGCTCTAAAGCAAGCATCACAAGCAGGTTTATCGCTAGAACTACCTATGGAAGGAACTAAATTCAAAATCTGATACGAAGGATGGCCCAACCTCTTGTACCACAAATCCCAAGCATCACCCACACCAACTCTATTTGCTTGTTTAGTGCACACTGCTCGGAAATGATAGACCCCGCCATGCTGCTCACCCACACCAATCAAAGTCCTCATTATTTGGTCCTGTATCACGCATAACTTATTAGCAAAAGTAACAGTGCAATTCAATTGTTTCACAAGTTGAGATATAGAAATTAGCGTGCAATGCATTTTAGGGACAAATAGAATATCATCAAGATAAATATTTCCACCCAGGCATAAGGAACCCTTTTTCACTGCAGGAGTGCTTTCTCCATTTGGCATTCCTACCGAGCAAGGTGAGATATCAGTTACTTTGCTCAGAAGATGAATATTTCCTGTCATATGGTGCGAGGCCCCTGTATCAAGCAACCAATCATAAGTCTTACCAGCAAGTTTTTCTGTTTGTTCGACATTCAAGAGATTCCTGAGGTTTGCCAACTGTTCGTTGCTCAGCCCCAATAAATTGCCATTGTTGACTGCCTCTGCCAATCCTCCTTATCAGCAGCATTAACCTGGGGAGTGCGAGTCCGTGAATCTACACGATCTCGTACAACTGTAGTCGAGCCCCCTTTACCTTGACCAACTTTCTTGCCCCCAGCGTGATTCTTCTCTCCCCACCAGTCTGGATAACCAATCAGCTTGAAACACTCCTTTGCTTCATGCCCAGTCCGCTTGCAGTGAGTGCATGTTGCGCTCTTATCACGTGTTGTGACAGGAGCATTTTTCTTTATATCTTGCCCAAGTTTAGCCACAAAAGCCATAGCCTCCCCACTGTCCTTTGATTTGGCTGTCCTTGAGTCGTTCTTCACGTACAACCATGGAGTATGCCTTCATCAAGCTTGGTAAAGGTTCCATATTCAGAACACTTGACCTTACTGTTTCGAAAGTAGCATCATCCAGCCCCATCAAAAACTGATGAAGTCGTTCGACTTCCTGCTTCTTCACTAAATCGACTGTGATCCCACACGTGCATCCCTTGCACTTACATACTAGGATGGGGTCATACATTGCCAATTCATCCCACATCATCTTCAATTTTTCATAGTATATCACTACAGTTTGTCCAGCCTGTTTGCAATTGGCGATGTCTGATTTCAGTTGTTGTATTCTGGGGCCATTTCCTGCAGAGAATCTCTCTTGCAGATCGTCCCACAGTTCTTTCACCATGTCTGCATAGGTTATAGTAGAGCGCAAGGTTAGCTCTATTGCGCAAGGTTAGCTCTATCGTATTAAAAATCCATGCTACAACCATGGAATTCACTATCTCCTAGTCATCAATTTCCGGTGAATCCTCACTTGGCTGGATCACTGTCCCGTTAACAAAACCAAATTTTCGCTTGGCCCTGAGCGCATGTCGCATGGCACGTGCCCATTCTTCGTAGTTCGATCCCTTCAACTGAATGTGGAAAATAATCATGCCAGGGTTGTCAGACGGATGAAGATAGTATGGAGAAACTACCGCTGCATCCTTGCCCGAGGTGCCTACGGCTTTCCCAGCATCAGTATTATCTTCGGTCATTTTAGGATTTGGTTGGATCGTAAATGCTCTGATACCATGAACAAATACTTTGGGGAGAGTTTCTCTTTATTTCCCTTCTTACCCTTTTTACACTTACAGTCAATCAAATATATACATGATACAAAGTGGATAAATCCCTAACTTTCAATCTTCTTGTCTAAACTTTCTATGTTCCTAAACTTTCAATGTTCCTGACTTCTAATCTTTCTGTACATACACATTCTCATATCTCGGTTAGATGCATCCAGAGTCCTAACAAATTCTCTCTGTTACACCTTCCATTCTCGCCAATAGATACACAAAATTTACAGTCGGGTTGATTCTCAAATAAACCAAGAGCAGCAGCAGTTACAAACAAATGACAAGGTTATATATGTGTAAACAGATAAAGCTAGCACATAAATGAATAAAATATGGCATTAAAAATTAAAATCATATACACTAGTCAAAATTTAATGAAAATGAAAAACATTAACAGGTCCATTTGGGGATGTACTTGTACAATTCAATTTATGGGCCTAAAATATTAATAAAATTAAATCATTTTACATTCTTAACAAGACCCACAAATGAACTTTGACATCAACAACTACAATTCCATAATTAAAAGCAACAATTCATGTTTGATTATTCACAAAAAAAAGGAGCAGGGATGGAAAATGAAATGGACCTCGTTTAACGACGTGAAAAGTTTCCTCGGCAGCTGTTTTAGCCGCAGCCACCTGAAATCAAATTGCAGAAACAAAATCAAATTCCATTGAAAGTTGAAACCCAAAATGGATTGAAGGAAAAGGGTAATGGAGTTTTACAGAGCCGATCTTGATGAAGCCATCGACGGTTTGATTGAGGAAAGGATTGCCCATATCGACGAAGACGTCCACCTTTGGAGACGACAATGACCCTGAAAACTTTTTCGAGGCATTTCTCCTTCCTTCTGATCTTCCCCTTCTACTACACACACTGACACACACACAGAGAGTACAGTTAGTCGCTATCTACTTCTTATCTGTTTATGGAAAGCTGGATTAGACTACCCACAGTGGTTTCATCCCACTCCCCCATTTCATCTAACACTTTTTACACTTTTTCTCATCCACCTAATATTTCATCTACCCATTTCATTTACCCCCACTCCAATGGCTAACTTAAACTAAATTTCAACTCCCTCCAACTCATCATTCTATACCCCACTACTTTTATTTTATTTCATTTATATTCTTTATTTTTATGATTAGTAAAATAATAATTATTATTATTTATAATTAAAAAAATATTTCACACTTAATTAAAAAAATATTGCATCAATTTATAGGTAAAAAAATATAATGATTTTTTTAAAATAAATGCTAAAATGAAGAAGGATAATTGAGAAATGAGTGTTTTTTTTGTGTCCAAATCAAATGAAACTTATATCGATTTGTAGGGAAAAAAAAATGATGAATTTTGGTGAACAAAATTAAAAAAATAATAATTTACTAGGTAATAATTCAGCCCAAATTGAAAGCTAAGTGTTTTTTTTTTTGTGTCCAAATCAAATGAAACTTATATCGATTTGTAGGGAAAAAAAATGATGAATTTTGGTGAAAAAAAAAATTAAAAAAAAATAAATTTACTAGGTAATAATTCAGCCCAAATTGAAAGCTAAGTGTTTTTTTTTGTGTCCAAATCAAATGAAACTTATATCGATTTGTAGGGAAAAAAATGATGAATTTTGGTGAAAAAAAAAATTAAAAAAAATAATAATTTACTAGGTAATAATTCAGCCCAAATTGAAAGCTAAGTGTTTTTTTTTTGTGTCCAAATCAAATGAAACTTATATCGATTTGTAGGGAAAAAAAATGATGAATTTTGGTGAAAAAAAAATTAAAAAAAAATCAATTTACTAGGTAATAATTCAGCCCAAATTGAAAGCTAAGTGTTTTTTTTGTGTCCAAATCAAATGAAACTTATATCAATTTGTAGGGAAAAAAAATGATGAATTTTGGTGAAAAAAAATTAAAAAAAATAATAATTTACTAGGTAATAATTCAGCCCAAATTGAAAGCTAAGTGTTTTTTTGTGTCCAAATCAAATGAAACTTATATCGATTTGTAGGGAAAAAAAATGATGAATTTTGGTGAAAAAAAAAATTAAAAAAAAATCAATTTACTAGGTAATAATTCAGCCCAAATTGAAAACTAAGTGTTTTTTTTTTTGTGTCCAAATCAAATGAAACTTATATCAATTTGTAGGGAAAAAAAATGATGAATCTTGGTGAATTTTTTTTTATTTTTAAATCATTTATTATGAGATAATTGAGTTTAAATAATTGGGTGAAAAATAAAAAGAACGGACCAATACCAAGCCAACACGTGGCAAATTCGGAAAAATAAAAAAAAAAAAAAAAGGCGTGCGTCACGCGCGCCAAATGGGAGCGTGAGTCACACGCGCCTAATACACCTCCAATGCCAAGCCGACACGTGTCCATTTTTTTAAAAAAAAAAAAAAAAAAAAAGGTTTCATACGGGATGAAAGTTTTCATCCCGTTAATCCATTCAACCAAGCAGTCGACTCCATTGCAAGGAAATGGGTAGATGAAATGGGATTTCATCTCCCATTTCATCTACCCATTGTGGGTAGTCTTATGCTTTAGGGTGTGCTCCGAGCCTTAATTAAAAAGGAGAGAAAAGGCAAATACTAAATACATACAGAGATTCAATTTTCAGGGAATTAAGTAATTATCAAAATAGCCTTTTATATATCTATTTTTTTTATTTACTCATTCAATTTTCCCCTTTTTCAGTCTCTCTCTTACGACGATTGACGACGATGACAACAAAAATGGCTAGAGTAAAAATTCCGAAGGTCCCTGACGGAGCTGGCGCCGCCGCTACCGCCACTGCCATCGCCGTCAGAGTTTCTTCTAGCACCGTGTCTGTAAAGAAGGTAATTTAAACCTAATTTTAACCTATCGTATGAACTGGGTTTAGAGGCAGAAAGCATCTCGTATGAACTCACACGAGACACATCTCGTGTGAGTTCATACGAGAATCTCGTATGAACTCACACGAGATGTGTCTCGTGTGAGTTCATACGAGATGAGTCTCGTATGAGTTCACACGAGATGTGTCTCGTGTGAGTTCATACGAGATTTCCAGTGTCCACTCTTTTTCTTTACATTGTTCATATTTGCCAGATGCTAAATAGCTAATTTATTGTCTCTTATTACTTTTGCAGCTGCACATGTCAGTCAATGATTACCCAATACCACCACCACCGAGCACTTGGAGGGAACACTGTGATCCAAGCGCAAGTCAACTGATCCTCCAATACCGAGATATGATAGCAACATTCAATGAACTCTATGATCAGGATAACGATGCAAGAAGAGAAAGATTACGTAGGGGATAGTATATGTGTAATGGCTTTTGAATTATCAAGTTTGTATGAATGTTTGGATGTTTTGATGTTTGAATTATATGCATAAGCTTTGTTAACACTTTTATTTCGTATACAATTTGGCGATAATATATGTGTAATGGTCTATTGGTCCCTCCCACTGTTTTGTGGAGATGCGCTATCGTATTAAGAATCAAATTTCAGTTCTAGTTCTGTTTCTTGTTGCTTTTGCTGTTGCTGTTGTGAAAATGCAGGTTCAGACACTATTTCGTGTAAGTATACACGCGATATCATCTATAATCTCGTGTATATGTACACGAGACATCTCGTGTGCGTACACGAGTCATCACGTGTACATATACACGAGATGTAATCTATAATCTCGTGTATATGTACACGAGACATCTCGTGTGCGTACACGAGTCATCACGTGTACATATACACGAGATTATAGATTACATCTCGTGTATACT
This sequence comes from Adenophora triphylla var. japonica, assembly GCA_022495995.1. Taxonomy (NCBI): domain Eukaryota; kingdom Viridiplantae; phylum Streptophyta; class Magnoliopsida; order Asterales; family Campanulaceae; genus Adenophora; species Adenophora triphylla. The sequence goes on along the minus strand of JAFEMH010003922.1, from coordinate 156,387 downwards.
TACACGAGACGGGCAAGGGCAGCGTTGGAATATTTCGTTCCCTGTATATAATTTTCTCTGTATATAACAATATCCGAGAGAAAAGAAATTAAAAAGGAAGGAAGTTTAAGTATATTTTCCTTTCAAACTTGTTCCCGAGTTTTATAAGGAAGGAATTTATATTTTTTTTCTCCTATTTTCTTTCTAAATTCGGGAGCATTAAAGTAGATATTAAATTCCCTTCCTTTCTCTTTTTTTCCCTTCTCTTCCCTTCCCTTCTCTTCTCTTCTCTTCTCTTATCTTCTCTTCTCTCCTTCTAAAACTCAGAAGCAGACCCTTAATGTCGTCGCTATTAATTTGGTTACACTTTTGAGATTAGACGCAACCCACGCCCACCTTCCTTCACATGGATCCATGCCACGTGGTGTATTTCTCGTTTTCTCAAATTTTTAATATATAATTATTCACAAAATCATGCGAAAACGCATTTTTTTTCGATTCATTATAAACAACTTATATTTTATACGGATCTGAATCAAGTTGTACCGCACGATTAACATATTTATAAATAATCAAAACTTTTTTTTTAAAAAAAAGTGCAGTGATATTTTTATAATAAATGAAACTTCATAAATCCCATGACACTCTTTAAAACAACAACGGGCATTTTGAAAAGTGTCCGTTCATGTGCTAAAAAGTGTCGATCTGTATGTTAGATTGACAATCCATGCACAAGCAATTATAAAACACATGAAATGGCATTCTTAAATACATACTCGTATTCTTAAAAATGCAATGGCGCTATTTTCCCCTCAAATTGGATATGCTAATGCAAGTATTTTGTTGTGTCAGTTCATACGTTTTTTATCGTCAGTGATAGTGTTTGTTGAGGTCCGATTCATGCACGGTTCAAAAATACATTTTTTCTAATGTACTGAAAAATGCGTTTTTCGTAATACCAACTCATAATTTGTGTGAAAATACTCATCTCGTAATTAACTACTCACCCTCTTCGTCTAAAATGAATATCCAAATTTTATTCAAATTTGCTCTTGTACTTTTGATTAATCAAGTATACTCTTATCAGATGATATAGAGGCATGATTTTTCAAAAAATAATGCATTCTATTTTAAGTGTCACTTTTAATATTATAAATTACAAGTCATTTATATTGGTACTTTTAGTCGTTCAAACTAATATTTATAAACATTCAAATACATATTTTTAACACTTGTTAATGAGAGTGAGAGTGAGAGTGAGTGTGCGTGTGTTTGAGTGCTAGTTAAAAAGTGTTAATGATAGAATAGTAGTGTTGAACAACATTAATATTTGTATTTGTATTTGTGTTAAAGAGCGTTAATGATAGATTGATAATATTAAAGAGTATTAGTGTTATTGCTAAAAAGTGTTATATGTTCCTTATATGTGTTTAGTGATTCTATTAAATAGTGTCGGTAGTAATGTTAAAAATGTAGTGTGAGTATTATACGTGTCAGTAGTATTGTTAAATAGAGTGTGGTATAGTATTGTTATACCTCCATTGAAGATTTTGTTGGGGATTTCGTGAACATGTCAGGAAGATTGTCCGCGGTATCCACTTTCTTCACCTTGATCCCTTCTCACTCCTCAGAAAATGATACCTCACATATATGTGATTGGTCCTTTCATGATAAACTTCATCTTTGGCCAAACAAATTACACTCAAATTGTCACAAAATATTGTAGCCTGATCTTGATGTAACCCAAGGTTGCTGATCAAACCATTTAGCCATATTCCCTCTTTAGAAGCTTCTATAAATGTCATGTACTCCGCCTCCGTAGTAGAAAATGTCACTGTAGATTGTATAGTAGCCTTCCAACTGAAAACTAACCCACCAAGAGTGAACACATACCCGGTCATAGATCTCCTCGTGTCGATATCCCAGAGTATTCTGAATCACAATAACCCTCAACTGCACATTCTGTACCATTTCCATAAATGAGCCCAACATCCGATGTACCCCTAAGGTAGCTGAAGATCCTATTCACTGCTTGCCAATGTTACTTATCAGGATTCCCCATGAACCTACTAACAACACTAATAGCATGAGAAAAATCTGGCATAGTGCAAACCATAACATATATCAAACTACTAACTGAACTAGCATAAGGTAATCGAGTCATATACTCTTTCTCTTCATCCGATTTAGGTACGAAAGCAACACACGGACGTGTATTCGCTGCACTCGGAGAATCTAAAGGCTGTGTTGTATACATGCCAAACCTCTCTAAAACTTTCTTGATGTAACCTTTTTGGGATAATAACAATTTTCGTTGTCTTCTATCCTTATAGATCTCCATACCCAGAATTTTCTTTGCTGCACCAAAATCCTTCATCTCGAACTCTGCATATAGTAGACCCTTCAACTTCTGAATATCTGACTTCTTGACAGCCGCTATCAACATATTGTCAACATAAAGAACCAAATAGATGATCGAACCATACACCAACCTATTGTGATACACACAATAGTCATACAGGCTCCTCGTGTAACCAATCTCTGTCATATAGCTGTCAAACTGTTTATACCACTGCCTAGGCGATTGCTTGAGCCCATACAAGGACTTTTTCAACTTACACAAATAGTCTTCTTAATCTGGAACCTGAAACCTATTTGTTTATTTCATATAAATCTCCTCCTCCAACTTTTCATACAGAAAAGCTATTTTCACATCTGGCTGCTCGAGCTCCAAATCCTGACGTGTCACCATTACTAATAGCACTCTGATAAAAGTGTGTCTAACCACTGGTGAGAAAAACTAATTGTGGTCAAGGCCCTCCCTTTATGTGAAACCCCTAGCAACCACACGAGCTTTATACTTGACCCCCTCTGATAATGACATACCTTCCTTCTTCTTGAAGACCCATTTGCAAGTCACAATCTTTCTGTTTTCTGGCCTCTTGGTTAACTCACATGTCGTATTCTTGTGAAGTGACTCCATCTCATCCCCCATAGATGCATGCCATTGGGTAGACTCTAAACATGTAACTGTTTCCTTGAAAGTAGTTGGATCCAAAGAATCGGGCTCCACTTCCTCAGCATCCTGAAGTGCATAAGACACCATGTATTCAAAATTGTACCTCACTGGAGGCTTTCCGAAATTATCCTGTGTAGGCCTCTCTTGAGCTAACCCGTGTTCCTCGGAAACTGGTGACAAACTTTCTGGTGCTTCTATCTCTGGCAGTAGATCCTGATGAACATTTGACTGTAGACTACTCAAATATGAGGTATCTTGTAGCTCCACCTGTTTATCAATACTACCAACACCTTATACAACCAGAGATCTCATAATAGGGTTAAGCACATAGTTTTCATCAAAAACAACATTCCTTCTTATTATTTGTTGGGTATTGGGGTTACAAACGCAGCGGAAGACTTAGAAATAACAACAAAACCCTAGCCCTTGAAATCCGTCTAACATGAATAGTTAAAACCATGAAATAGAATTTTCATACCTTAATGTGATTATATTGGTCTTTCAAAAACGGATCTAGGATTCAAATCCTATTTGAATCAATGAACAACCTTCGAATCTTCGAACCGTTGATGAAACTTGGATCTTGTCCTTGTTCTTTACCTTGTGATGAATCAACGAACGAAAGGCTTCAAGCTCTTGGTGATTAACTTATCACCCTCTATCGGTAATCCACACGCGAACGAATCCATGAATACTTCTTGTTGGATGCTAGATAATCCTCTTGATTATTGAATCAATATTCAATAATCAAAGCAAAACTATGGAATAATTTGGGACTTTTGATTCAAAATAAAAATCAAAATCTAGAGTTTCATAAACCTAAAAATATGATATTAGAGAGTAGAAAAATTGTGGCTTCAAGGTTGTATTTATATCCCATATAAATCCCCTAACAATTAGGGTAGAAACCTTGTAAAACACCAATTCCTTCCTAGCCAAGGAAAACTGTACGGACACGAATTTTGGCCTTGGCACGAGTCGTGCCAATTGGCATGAGTCGTACCCTTTGCTTCCACCCGTGCTCACGAGTCGTTCCTTGAGCCCCAAATCGTTCTGATCAAAATGAGACAAAAACCAAGTCGTGTCTCAGCCTTGGTCACGAGTCGTTACCTTTGGCACAAGTCGTGACCCAGGGCACGAGTCGTGCTCCTGGTCACGAGTATTTTAGAAAGAAAACCTACCCTTCGAAAACTTCTCATCAAAAGGGTATGATTGCTGAAAAAGGAGAAACAAAAGAAGTTGCAACATGGATTGAAACAGATTATGAAGAGGAAATCGATGATGATGATACCGAATAGGTACATCTCTGCCTTGTTGCTAAGGATGATTTAAGTGACTCAGAAGATGATGCTTCATCAGTGTCATCCAAAAAGGAAGATAAGGTAACCCCAAAGCAAAAACCAAAAGGACCCACTGCGGAGGAGCTTATCAGGAGCGGTAATTTAACTCCAGTGAAAAGATTGGAAACTACTCTTTTTCTTGTCCCAATTTTGGCCCAAAAAACCTACAACTTCTATTTCTAGAAAAAAGATTGTGGATGATTCTATCTCGGAACAAGAACAAATGATTAAAGAGAATGAAATAGTGATCTCTTGATACAAAAATGTTAAGAAAGCTTTAGTACTATCAACTGATGAAAATTTATAGATTAAGACGGAGAAAACTTTTATAAGAGATGAGATTCAATCGCTAAAAGATAAAATTAAGAGCATGACTCCTCTTACAGAAAAAAACCCTTATCTTGACCACAAAGAACTCTGCGCAGTGCGCTACTAATTAGAAACGATGACTTGGTTGCTCAAAATGATGATAAAAAAAGGTTATTGATGAGTGGATCAAATCTCGTGTCACTGTGGATCAAATTCTTGAATCCCAAAAGTCTAGTGGTGATAAAGAAGGCTTGGGATTCTCAACTAGTGACAATTTGAAGTGCGCTTTCTGCTGTGAGAATAATAAGGAATTTACCAACCAAACTCATGAAATTCCAAAGGCTAAACATTCTGTTTCTAAGGGTAAAGGGCAGGAACAAGTTAAGAAACTAAACTTCCATTATGTCTACCCAAAAATCAAACTGGGAATGCTAAAAAGATGAAAGAAAAAGCAACAACTGAGTTAGCTCTTTAACAAAATGATCTCAAATTTGAGCGTGCCACCTCTTCTATCGCTCCTCTTATGCCTCCTAGCAGAGTGAGCGCTCCAAAAAAAGGCGCTCCCAAACTTAGGATGACCAATTTTGTGAAGGCAAAACTCTCTGACCCAGTTAAGGATAATAAACCTATGAAAAGTAAAGAGTTGGTTAAAACTCAGTTTAGTGGCTTACAACATTGTACCCTGCATGTTTGTTTTTGTCATAAGGCTGCTGAATGCCTTTTTAGATTCACTTTAAATGCCAAGGGATGTAAAAATTCCAAGGTAAAAAAGGAATGGATTGTCAAAAGATGTTAACCCTAGGACCCAAAGAATAAAGGGGACCTGCGCTTAAATGTCTATATTTTAGGTTCTCTGTTTCATGGCTGGATTTTCAAAGGCAAATTCAAATGATTGGTATCTTGATAGTGGTTGTTCTAAACACATGACTGGAGATATGAAATTGCTAGAAGACTTCCATGAAGAGAAAGGTCCCTCGGTTACGTTTGGTGAAAACAATAAAGGCAAGATTGTTGGTTATAATAAAATCTGAAAAGGAAAAGTTTCCATAGAAAGAGTAGCTCTCTTTGAAGGTCTCAAGCACAACCTACTCTCCATATCTCAATTTTGCGACAAAGGATTGAACTGCCATTTCACTTCAAATAATTGATTCATTAAAGATGGCACCTCCGACGTTACTTTGCTTACAGGGAATCGTAAGAACAATGTTTATATTCTTGATTTAAATTCTATAAATGTTGTTACTAATCTCTGTTTTATAGAAAAGAATGTGAGCTAAAATAGTTAGCTATGGCACAAGCGATTAAGTCATTTGAACTTCAAGTATTTAGAAAAGGTTAAAAGGGATAATCTTGTCAAAGGGTTGCCCAAAGTAGCTGATCATCATGACAAAAATTGTTCAGCTTGCCAACTTGGTAAACTTCACAAAGAGTCTTTTCCCAGCAAGACTGCTCCCTCAACAACAAGATGTTTACAACTGATTCACATAAATTTGTTTGGACCAGTCACCACCGTAAGCCTTGGAGGAAACAAATATACTTTAGGTATGGTGGAAGACTATTCAAGATACACATGGGTGGAAATGATGATTTCTAAAGATGATTATTATGGTATTTTGACTACTCTCTTTAGGCAGCTTCAAACACAAAAAGAAGACGATATCGTGAGTGCAAGATCAGACAATGGAACTGAGTTCAAGAATAACGGTGTTTCTCGATATTGTGATGATCATGTGATAGATCACAACTTCTCTACCGCTGGGGTTCCACAACAAAATGGCATTGTGGAAAGAAAGAAAGAATAGAACCTTGATTGAGGCTGGAAAAACAATGATAGCTGAAGCAAAACTCCCGCAATATTTTTGGACTGAAACCGTCAACACTGCTTGTTTTACTCCGAATTGCTCCCTCATCAACAAAACTTACAACAAAACTCCATATGAACTCTGGAGAGGAAGAGCTCCCAACATTGCATTCTTCAAAATCTTCGGCTGTAAGTGTTATATCCTCTACAACGGAAAGGAACATAAAGGTAAATTCGATGCTAAAGCCGATGAAGGTATTTTTATAGGGTATGCTAAACACTCTAAAGATTTTCATGCTTTCAATAGATCTAGCTTAAAGATAGTAATTTGTCCATATCTCTTTTGATGAACATTCTCTCCTTGATCCACGTTTGGCTCCAAATGTTTCTGATGATTTTGTTGAGCCGAATGTAACTAGTGCGCCTTATAGAAGTGTGCCTGAATCAGAACAATTTTCATAAACTCAATGAATTCCATCAACATCTCAACCGCCCCCTTTAGAACCAGAAGAACCTTTTTTTGATCCATCAGAAGCGCCAAAGTTTACTACTACTGTAGCGCCCTCTTCTGAAAAAGTGGGTAGTGATGAACCTTTAAACTCTATTGAACCACTCCAACAGCTCACTTACAATGATTTTGATGCTGGTCTTTATGATGTGCCTATAACAGATCTTCAACAACCTCATACTCAACCAGATTTACCTCTTAAAGTTTGTGAGCATAGTATTCACCCTCTCTCAAATGTTATTGGTGATCTGCATGCTGGTGTTCAAATAAGGAGAACTTCATACTATGATGAGCATACATCATTTATCTCTCAAATTGAACCAAAAAAGATTGATGAAGCACTCAAAGATCCTGGTTGGGTTGTTGCTATGTAAGAATAGCTCAACCAATTTGAAAGATGTAAGGTTTGGACACTTGTTCCCAGACCTAATGATCAAGGAGTTATTGGTAATAAGTGGGTCTTTAGAAACAAGATGAATGAGAATGGAAGCATCACGGGAAACAAAGCAAGGTTAGTTGCACAAGGCTATAGGCAATAAAAAGGGATCGACTATGATGAAACCTTTGCACCTGTAGCCAGACTTGAAGCCATCATAATATTTCTATCTTATGTCTCTTACAAGAAATTCAAGCTTTATCAAATGTATGTGAAGAGTGCATTTCTAAATGGTGAACTACAAGAACAAGTCTTTGTAGCTCAACCACCTGGTTTGAAGACAGTAAATATCCCAACCATGTCTTCAAACTTCAAAAATCTTTGTATGGACTCAAGCATGCTCCAAGAGCATGGTATGATACTCTATCTAAATTTCTTTTAGAAAAAGGCTTCAAGCACGGTAAGATCGATACAACTCTTTTCATTGCCAAAACATAATGATCATTCTTTACTTGTTCAAATTTACGTTGATGATATTATCTTTGAATCTACTAATGAAAATTTATATAAGCGCTTTGAGAAGCTAATGAAAAGCAAGTTTGAAATGAGCATGATGGGAGAATTCACCTTCTTCCTCAGGCTCCAAATCAAACTTTATATCGAGGTATGCTCGTCTCATTACTTTACCTTACTGTAACTAGGCCATATATTATGTTTATTGTTTGTGTATGCGCTTGTTATCAAGCTGACCCTAGAGAAGCATATTTGGTAGCTGTGAAACGTATTATTCGTTATCTTTCTGGAACTATTAACCTTGGACTTTGGTACACCAAATATTCAAAATTTGATCTTATAGGTTACTTAGATGCTGATTATGCAGCGTGCACCATTGACAGGAAGAGTACCAGTGGCACTTGTCATTTCATTGGAAATAGACTTGTTGCATGGGCTAGTAAGAAACAAGCCGCAATATCAATCTCAACAGCAGAAGCAGAATATATAGCTGTTGGAAGTTGTTGCTGTCAGATTCTGTGGATAAAGCATCAGTTGGTTGACTACGACATTAAAGAAGGAAACTGTCCCATCTACTGTGACAACCTTTCAACAATTGTTATCTTCAACAACCCTATCATGCACTCAAATACCAAGCACATAGACATTAAACATCATTTTCTCAGAGACCACGTAGAAAAAGGAAACATTCATTTAGAGCACGTGGGAATAGATAATCAGATTGCTGATATTCTGACCAAGGCACTTGACTCCAAGAGATTTGCCTTCTTGAGAGGCGAAATGGGTATTCTTGAACTTCAATAAGTCCATAAGGTTTTGCATTACTAATGGTCTTTTGCCTCTTTATGTTGTTAAGTTAGGCTCTATAGTGACTATAAAATTCAGTCCCAGCGCTCCCCTAAGGCATCCCAGAGCAACCTTTTAAAGTTTTTATCCAAAATCAAGGATCTCAATTTTAGGAGCGCCCTTCCAAGAAACCATGAGTCTGGCGCCCCATCATTTTCTCAAGGTTCAAATAACCCTTAACTCTCCTAAGGACAAGCTCATATCGTGTGGACGCGTCCCAATCAAGCGCCCCATGTCATTGGCGTCGCGCCTTCCTCCTCCAATCAGTTCATCCGCGTGCCCCAATCAATCGACACCGCACCCCTTTAATTATCCATCAACCTTTCAGCACTCCCTCTCCATCATCTATTACAGTGCCTCACTCCTCTTTTCGCGCGCCCCAAGGTAAGTTCGGACCTAGTAAGTTTTCTAACTCTTATTATTTGCACTTTGGTTCTTGTCTTATTTAAAGACAAATATTAATTGCTCAAGGGTACTTGTGAAAGCATTGTTTATTCTTCTACATTTTCTTTCTAATTTTGGGATCTACATGGGTTATTTACATGATGATTGGATTTTTTCATCTTTCTTGAGTTTTCTTGTTAAAAATATGCTTTGTAATATTTGTTTTATTTCGAGTTTATTGCTTAGATTTTGAGTTCTAAACTTTCAAAAACCCACTTTATATTTTCAACACTAAACTTGATTTCTTTGGTTTTTGATATTCAAATCTTAGTTTTTTTTTGTTGAATTTCTTGTTGGGTTATGTATGGTTGTTAATTTTGAACCCATAGACATGCTTTATTTCACGTTCCATGCTTAGCTTCATAGTTCACATTTTTGAAAACCCACTTTGGCAATTTCAGCCCTATAATCGAATTTTCCTCTTTTTATGTGCCAAAATGATAATTTTTTGATGTTATATGCTCATACTCTTTGTTGGATTTATTTCTACGATTATTTGTATATGCTATTTATGTGATTTGGTTGAGATTTGAAAAATCCGAGTTTAAGATGTTATTGGTGTTCTTGAAACTTCCATATGGTCTTAATCTTGTTCCTAGCAAAATCTGCATATTTTGGTCTTTTTATATTATTTTTTTCTTTCATGTTTTTGACTTCCTATGGCTAAGTAGGATTTTAATTTTTAAAAGTGTTTTCTTGGTTTTAAAAAAAAACAAAAAACATTCCGGCGCCTTCTCTGGATTCTGTATGCCTCCTCCTTTTCTTTCTTTACTTAGTCCCTTCTTAAAAAAAAAAAAAAAGATAGCGCCTCCCTCTTGTGGCGCCCCCCCCCCTTTTTTCTTTTGACTAATTTACCTGCTTCGTAAAAAAAAAGGAATAAGAGCAGCGCCCTCCCCCTCTCTACTTAGTTAGTTACTTAGCTTAAAAAAAAAACTGCGCCCAAACACTCCCGTGCCCTAAGTCTTAGTGGCGCCCTACCTACCTAGCGCCCCCATTTTTTTTACTCATTTACTCAGTCAAAAAAAAAAAAAAAAAAAAAAGGAACCAGCACTCAAACTTTGTAGCTCCTTACTGTTCTGTGCGCTCCCTCCTATAGCATTTATGTAATGTTCTGTTTGTACTATCCTAAAACGTGTATGCAACGCCTTATAACTAGCACCCTCTAAGCCTAACATTATCTCCTCGCGCTCCCTCTTATGGCGCCAACATTTGTATTTTCTTACCTTGTTCTAAGTATGGACAAATAGGTTGCTAGTTCCCCGGCCCGTGCTCCCCTTTTACAAAGTTTTTTTCTTAAATTTTTTCTAAGTATAGAATATTTAGGATTTAGGACCACCAACTTGTGGCGCCCTCCTATCTACTCATTGTAGCGCCCAAATCTATCCTAGAGCCTTCTCATTACAACGCCCCTCTCGAAGTTGCTCATTGTTTGGATACCTCCTTAAGCCTTCAAAGTTTGCTAGTTTATTTTTGTGGTTTTATCATCTACTCGTTGTTGGTTGTAATGATCTTGCTTAATAGCACAGTTTTGTAGAGCCCCCATCACTTCCAACATCTCTATCACACTATCTGATCTCCACCAGCTCCACACCGCCATGAACTCTATCTTGACCGGACAAACAACTCTTCATTCTCAGTGTGATCAGATCGTTGCTACTCATACTAAAATACAAGAGCAGTTGGACGCTCATAGCGCTATGCTACGTGTCCAGGTTGAGACCTTTGATGCCATTAAGGGGGAGAGAGTTGTTGAGCCTATAACAAAGAAAGACCTTGCTAGTGCCACCAATGTACCCTTGACTAGCACTCTTACCAACCTCTCGGATGTCTTGATTGAGAGTATGGAGCAGGTTAGGACCAGTACCAGCAGCAACAACCTTGGAAGATAAGTTTGAGTCGATCCATGCCATTATAGAGCCTGCCTTCCCTCCTGTTTACTTCTAGCTCTTTTTATTCTCTTTTTACTTTCTAGCTAGTACTTTAATCCTGCTTTGTTTTTCATTAATACGTGTACTATTTAACTCTTATTGTTAAGTATTAATGAAAAAGATGCATCATTGCTTTTACTTAAACCTTGTTTATCTCAAACCACTTGTTTGTAGAATAATAAATGCTTTACTTTAAACCTCATGCATATAAACTCTATATCTCATATTTTTTTACATGATGTTTAAACATTCAGTTTAAACGTATACTAAAACTAAACTCATATTATTTGTATGCACTGAATGGCGTTTCTATCTTTCCTTATTGTAAGTTATAATTTTTTATAGGATAAATTAGAAATCTATAACAATGGCAAGTGTGTGCATTAACACGAGACATGATTTACCATAATTAGTCATTTGGACATGTTTTTATCAAGAAAAATTAAATGCCTTTGTTATAGTAGGTAATGACATCAATTAAATAGGGGGAGATTGTTGGGTATGCTAGCTCATACACTCCTAAAAACTATGTTAGATTTGATTGATATCATAACCTTGGTTATCTTATGGACTTTAGGACCCTATGTAAGAAGAATTTATAATTCAATTTTTAGATAGTTGAATATACTCCGTATGAAAATTTAAGTTTTGGAAATGGGACGGGAAATATGTAAATTAATGAAAGGAGTCGCCATGTCATTTTATGGAAAACATTGAAAAACCATTTGAAATCAGAGAGAGGGTTCGGGGGTCAGGTTACGTGTTGGAAGAACCGAGAGTTCACCCAACACGCCTCGCGAACGATTCTTTCAATGAAAACATCCAATATCATTCAAATGTGTGTGCAAATGTGTGAGACAAAATGTGTATTAATGCTTTGCTTTTATTGATAAACTGAGAAAAATACAACTTGTGAGCCACTTGGTGCGGGGGCCACATCCCGATTACAAAATCTGAGAACAGATTACAATTGGAAGATAGTTTCTGCAAACTAGCTAATGTTGTCGCGTGACACAGGACATGGCCTGGCAAAGTGTGTCGCGTGACACAACAGGCCAGTCTGCAGAGACTTAACAAAACTCATTTGCAGAACAAACAAAAGACAATCTAGATCGAATTATACAAGATATACATTCCAGAAATCGCAGATCAACAAACAACATTCAAGAGAGTGTGGATATGAGAGATCCACCCTCATCTTGATGAATATTTACCACATATCAAAATTGCCTTATAAACATGAAAGAACATGAAACAATAAACAACCTACATAATCAAATATTTAAACAGATATATTGCGATTGAAATCCTACACTAATTGCCTCGGATTAAGCGTAATTAGCAGATTAAGCAATATATATATTTTGCATGAATGGTAAAGGAAGAGAGAGAGAAGGAGGGGGAGAGAGTGTCACCCTTGAAGTCCTCAAATTCTATACTAAATTAGGTATAGAATTCTTCTAATATCAGCTTCGAAACCAGGATTATATCTCAGATTAGATCCAATTTAGAAGCTCCAATATGTGTGTGTGAAGTGTGTGTCTAATTGTGTATGTGAGAGGGTGAATTGAAAGAGAATTAGTGTGTGTTTGTGTGTGTTTACTGTATGTTTACGCCAATTTTGGTAGAGTGACAGTAAGGGGTTGAGGAGGGGTCCAGAAATGAGAGAGCAGGCCTCAATTTATAACTGCATGGAAGTGGCTAAGAGTGTCGCTCGACGCAACGAGTACCTTTTCCAGTGGCTCGATGTGTCACACGATAGGACGAACCATAACCGCTTTCCTTCTAGAAACAAGCAAGGTGGCAGACTGGAAGGCTCTTTCCAGCGAGGTCCTGTCCAAATTTATTATTCTTGGCAGGTCCTTCCTTGCTTAGAAAGTCTTGAAAAGTTCTCGAATTTCCCCTAAACTTTATGAAAGTTTGGGGAATTTCCAGGAAACCTTAATTGGAAGGCAGGAGCGAAATTTGGGTACTTACAGAAGCCCCTCGACAACGGTACTTGCGAAGAAAGTGGCATTGTCGATAAAAGTGAGAATCCAATCTGGCGAACTGCCGAGATGGATTGGGATTGGGTGACCAAGGAGGTCGAGTGGCTGAACCTTTGGAAGGCTACCTACGTATCATGAAGAGGAATCAAGCCAAATCGTAGTTCTGGGAAATGAGGACGTATGGTGCCTCAAACCGAAGAAGGATCAAAGTGGTCAAATGGCAGGACCTTTGGAGAAAGGATTTCTACGTATCCCTAGAAGGGAATCAAGTCGGATCGTAGTTCAAAGAAGTGACTATTGAGGGGAAGTCGCTCGGAATTTGACTATTGAGGGGAAGTCTCCCAGAAGTTGACTATTGAGGGGAAGTCACCCGGATTTTGACTATTGCGGGGAAGTCGCCTGGATTTTGACTATTGAGGGGAAGTCACCCGGATTTTGACTATTGAGGGGAAGTTGCCCGAAATTTGACTATTTAGGGGAATTCGATCGGATTTTGACTATTGAGGGGAAGTCGCCCAAAATTTGACTATTGAGGGGAAGTCACTCGGATTTGACTATGTGGTAGTCAACCAAATTTGAGTATGTGGTAGTCAATCGAGACTTTGACTATGTGGTTGTCAACCAAATTTGACTATGTGGTAGTCAACTGAGATTTTGACTATGTGGTAGTCAACCGAGATTTTGACTATGCGGTAGTCAACTGAGATTTTGACTATGTGGTAGTCAATCGAGATTTTGACTATGTGGTAGTCAACCGAGATTTTGACTATGTGACAGTCAACCGAGATTTTGAGTAAAATATACTCAAAGAGGATGGTGATCTATAACTGACTGAGATATATTTTAATACATGTGCTGTGCTTACCTGTATCTGTCGGAAGGACTAAGACTATGACTGATGATGATGAAGAGCTGTTGGCTTGCCGTGCAAGGGACGGTCTTTGTTGATGATTTTCCGTGCAGAACGGGCTTTTGATGATGATCTGCCATGCATAACGGACTTTGTTGATGATTTGCAGTGCAGAACGGGCTTTTGATGATGATCTGCCGTGCAGAACGGACTTTGTTGATGATTTGCCATGCAGAATGGGCTTTTGATGATTTGTCGTGCAGAACGGGCTTTTGATGATGATTTGCCGTGCAGAATGGGCTTTTGATGATGATTTGCCGTGTAGAACGGGTTTTGATGATGATTTGCCGTGTTGAACGGGCTTTGTTGATGATTTGCCGTGCAGAAAGGGCTTTTGATGATGATTTGCCATGTAGAAAGGGCTTTTGATGATGATTTGTCGTGCAGAACGGGCTTTGTTGATGATTTTCCGTGCAGAACGGGCTTTTGATGATGATTTGCCGTGCAGAACGGGATTTTGATGATTATTTGCCGTGCGGAACAGGCTTTGTTGATGATTTGTCGTGCATAAAGGGCTTTTGATGATGATTTACCGTGCAGAATGGGCTTTTGATGATGATTTGCCGTGCAGAACGGACTTTGTTGATGATTTACCGTGCAGAACGGGCTTTGTTGATGATTTGCCGTGCAGAATGAACTTTCCTGATGAGGCTGATGAGCACTATTGCTTGGAGATTGAGGCAGCTGAAGCTCTTTCAAATGATGCTGATAAGTCTGAAGAAGATGAGACTGATGAAGATGATAAAAGCAGAATACGCCACTTGCAGGATTTGAATTCTTTGTCCAGATTGTGATTTGAATAGCAGTTCCTATGATCAGATTATGATCATTTGATTATTGCACCCTGTGGGGGAAAAACACAACACTCTAGGTACTTTGCATGAATTTGAACTCAATTATTGTTAATTTTATGCATTATTAAACTTTATTGTGCGAGTCCATCTCAATCGAGGATGAAAATGAAGTGAGGATTTTGTAGATAGTGATTGTATGTATGTAGCAAATGATGGATTGTATATGGGATGAATGTGTATGTATGATGATGTATGAGTTGTAAACCCTCTCCCATGTATTTGAGAAGCGTATGAGTGATGGATGATATGGTGCAGCCTAGGCAAGTTAGGGCGTGTCCTGGGAGTGCAGATTGCAGCAGGTGATTGCTAGCTGATAAGAACAAGGTTTGTCGCGCGCTCAAAATGGCAAGTAGCAAAGTGAATGCGGAGAATGCCCTGGCAAAAATACTGATACGGGAGAGTCTGAAAGAACAGCTTAATAAAGTCCCAGGTTGAAAAGATCCAATGCAGCCCTATTGCAGACATAATCATCATGTGGCCAAGGAGGCACCAATCTTCCAAACTTTAGTCAATCAGTCATTGGAAAATACTCGGGAATATATACATGCAGAGGCATATCTTTCGAAAAGTGGGAACAAATCCCGATTTTGTGTAACAAACTCGTTTTGGATTTGACTCTTTTGAGAGAGTATAAGCATGACAAGGTGTGGAAAAGTGTATGGAAGCCCATGCTGACAGAAAGACAATGTTTGACTCTATTTTCCTATGATGTAGAAAAATAAGACTTGTCGAGACATTTGAAAACTTATTTTATTCATGATGATCACAAGACTGCTTAAAACCCTTTATTGATGTTTGGGTTATTCAACCACTAATCTTGATATGACCAAACATTTTGATTAATCATGATGAGAAAACCAACTGATATCAAGAATCAACTCTGGAAAGATGGAAAGAGGATTTGTGTATAGGAGAGAGAGGTCATTGATGAGATCGAATTCTCTGGGATTTGAAAGTGTTTATGACCGGACCATTTCTGGTTGCCTACGTTCCCCTCATTGTGAGGAGCTCAGGTCGCCGTAGTTTGGGCAAGTCCCGATTGATAAGGCATGAGCCTTGGAATTGAGAATGAATGTGAAATTTTGAGATTTCGAGAACCTTTGAGGAATTTGAGGATCTTTTGAGAATTGGAGAGTTGAAAAACATGTATCCTTGGAGTGTCACCGTAGGACACGGATGCGAAGCCCCAGTGAGGCATTCACGGAAAGTGTTTGTGGAGAAGAAATGAAATATGCTCACATGAAATGTCAGTTGAATTGGATTTGCACAATTTCTGATTGATGGTCTTGAACCACGGCGCATTAGGTTCCAATTTAAGCAAGCAATGAAGCATTAATTTGATTTAGATCTTGATGAGACTGCTATCCGGTAGGAACTGTAGCTTGGTTTCAAGGCTTCGATTGGCCATCGAGTGGTTTGGATCTTAGTTTGTATCATAACCTCCTAAGGTGAGAGGTCGGCTAGGCCTTTTACTGACTGAACCTCTAAAGATGAGAGGTTGGCTTTCAAGGATGTGTTTGGGATTTCTATGGCGGGGAAATTGTAGTTGCATCTTCATTGCCTCTAAGAACGAGAAGCCAAATTTGGCTTTGGGAGTACCCTCTAAAAGTGAGAGGATGGCTTGGGATTAATCAAGGTAGTGGGAATATCCTCTAAAAGCGAGAGGATGGCTGGAATTGGCTGGAAGGTGTTGGTGAGGGGAATCCATGTTGCCTCTTTATTTGCTTTGAGACTCCCTTTGAGTAGACAGCTGGATCCTTATTTGCTTTGAGAGAATCACTAGGGACGAGGTTTTTTCTTTTCTCTCCTTTTCATCATTTTTTCTGAGAGAGAACTTCTGCTAGCCCCTAATGTGGATCGCTGCATTCCTCCATTCTTGAGCTTGGAGGCGGTCAGATTGCTTGAGAGCCATGGGAGCCCCTCGAGGATAGGCTTTTCCTTCTAGAGGTGGCTAAACGGGGTTTCAAATATGCCGATCTTGAAATGAAGGGGAATTGTTTAGTGAAGGTAAGGTAATGGATTTCCTATGGTGAAAGGCTTCAGCTGCAGTTCATACCGGATGATCTAAACAAAATTAAGTCTTCATTGCTTGCTTAAACTTAATTGTGAGAAATTAATGGAAATTCATTGAGCAAACGAGATGATGTGTATGATGAAGAAGATGTGAGCATATGAAATGCGAAATGGGGAATTGATGAGCCCCAACATGAGAATGATATCAGTTGATTTTCTCACTCCGATTAATTTAAATATTAATCATTTCAATGAATTAGTGGTTGAGCAGCACAAGTGATTATATAGAATAAAATCATTTCATTTAAGTGTAACGTGGTTGCGCAAATAATGTCTCAAGTCTAGCAAGAAAAGAAATGAAGACTTTTATTACTGAAAGGATAGTAACGCAGACAAAACAGACTCAATACCCAAAAGGGACATTCATTAATGAAATGAAAGACAATCTAGACCCATGAAGGCTGATTGACTGTATCAACTTCGGATGGGTGGGGCCCCTTGGATTCTGCTGATATCATGGAAGAGGATTGGTGACAACATTGGGGCGAGAAGCCTTCTCAATCTTCCCTTCATCAACAAGCCTTTGAATGAGAATTTTTAGAGGGGTGCAGTCATTGGTGGTATGGCCAGGATATTGATGATAGCGGCAGTACTTGATCGTGTCCAGCTTTGGGTTGGGATGAGCAGGGCTGTAATTATCAAGGGGCCTGATCATCTCAATCTTAATCAAACCATTAAACACCTCTTCAGTAGTCATTCCCAAGTCATCATACTTCCTTGGCTGGCAGGGTTGAAACTTCCCACTATTCGGCCCATTGTGGCCTCCTCCTCGAAGGTTGTTCACACTGTTATCCTTGACAATTTCTTTTCCCTTCGAGGCCATGGGAGTTGGATTTGTCAAAAATGAGATTGGGTTTCCCTATCTATAGCGATAACCACCACCACCACCGCTGTTGGCATCAGCACTTGGAGTAAGATTGAAGAGTCGATTCTCACTACGAGCCCCCATGCCTACCATCTCCCTTAAATCGGGGTACCAACCATTTCCAATAGCTTCACGAAGAATCGGATTCACACACAAGAGGAAGATGTCTTTTTGATCCTGCAAAGGGATTGGCTCAAACAACTCATTCAGCTTAGCATTCCACCTTTTGTAGAACTCGGTGATTGATTCATCATGTTTCTGAATTGTACCAACCAAATCATCTCTGGTTGTACGCCACTCAAGGTTTCCACGGTACTTTTCAAGAAAGGCCTCAGTAATTTGATTCCAGGTAGAACGATTCTCTTGTTTGATGGCGAGAAACCAAGTCAAGGCAGGACCTTTTAGAGTAAGATGAAAATGCAAAGCCATAAATTCGGGAGTACAACCCATCGCTCCTATAGTCATCACATAAGTATCTACATGGGTCTTTGGACAGGCCATCCCATCAAACTCCATTTTCAGCATCTTAAATTTGTGGGGAAGAGCTTTCACCTGTCCCGGATCAACCACTCTAAGTCCATTTGATCCCACAGTCAGTTTATCAATTTGCTGTTGCATCACTTTCATTTGTTATAGCAAAATGGCGACTTCTAGAGTGACATTGGAAAGCTGAGGGATAGAAGGAGACACAGTCGAGGAAGGCACAGAGCTGGCCGACCGGAAGAGAGAATTCTCAAAAGCATGTGATGTTGGCAAAGCGGTTGATGGCAAACCAAAATTACTTGGAACACTCAAGCTACTATCAAACAAGCCGACTGAACTTGGTATCGGAGCAGACATATACTCAAACTGATTCGCGCCGGATAGCGGACGAAGCTGAGCATTCTGGACTGAAGGATTTTGAAACGGAGCACTGACTGCTAGGTACAAAGCTGACCCCGGATACTGATTTGATCCCAATGGACGCTGCACGGGCGATGAGCCAAAACCAAAAGATAACCTATCATGTGCTGAGAAAATCCAACTTGAAACTGGGATTGATTGAAATGAGGTTGTATAAAACCTTCTCGGGTGAACTGATTACCGAAAAAGTGATACTGACCTTGGTACTGGGAACTAGGAGGCCAAAAGCCTTGAAGACCTTGCTGACACTGAGGCTGATAGTTGTTCGAAAACTGCAGTCCAAACTAATTTGGAGGTGGCATGGAAGCATTAGGCATTGGTGAAGATGTCAAGTCATAGAAGTTTGGCCGTGGTCCACCAAAACCAACTTGAGAGTTCAACTGTAGCCCCTGACTCTGAGTGTGATTGAATTGTGCACCCTGAACTTGAGTTTGGATGGGCTGAGACATTGGAGAAGGAGTCCTGCCTTATGAATTCACATTCATTTCATCATCCCATGCGTTTGATAAGCGGGAGGAGGTGTATTGTTATAGGTGGGCTGAAGAGAGAGAAAAACATTCCCGACCCCTAAATCGGTATCATTAGCATCGGTGATTTCCTCATAAGAACCATCTGCACGACGAATGACGGCAATCCCTCGGACACGCATTGCTTCCACAAACCTAGCATGCGCTTCCTCTTCTCGAGCCCTAGCATCTTGGGCGAGCAATTGAGCCTCACGCTCACGAACCAAGGCGGCCTCAAGAGTAACCCTCAATTCTTCCACAGACAAATCATTCAAACCCAGTTGACCCATAGCAGATGGACCTCCAGACTAGCTAGCCAACACATTCTCTGCACCAGACATCTCGGATTCTGAATTAGATGAAGACCACTCAGACACTTGAACTGCCTCCGTCTCGGGAATACGGACCAATCGAGCGCCGGGAACAGGAGTCCGCACCCAACTTGCCGTAGCTGTAGAGGTAAAGAAATGTATAAGGTGGTAGGGGAGAGAACCTTGAGAAGGTATGGGAGAAGGAAGAATAGGAAAGGAGATGGACTCGTGCAAGCATCTTATCAATGTTCAAGCAGAAAGCAGTGTCTTTTAAGTCCTAGGAACAGTTGGGAAAGGACAAGCCTTTATTCTTGCAATCTAAACCTCGAGGGGAACCTAGGGACACACCATTCAAAGTATACCGAATGTATTGATTAAAAATTAATAATAGGCAATAATACCTAAATAAACCTGAGCATTTATGGGACGGACGAGCAGTCCAAATTTTTGGGGAAATTTGGACAGCATGACGGGTATTCCTGAAGGATTTCAAGAAAAAAACCGGCATGACCTCTCGTCGGTGCATGTTGACAAAGCGGTATGATCTCTCGTTAGAACATGTCATGAGAGCAACATGTCCATACGTGAAACCATGTTGCAATGGCAACATGCCCACACGTGCTAGGTTTTGCGGTAGGTATGAAAGTCCATGATTAATTTTGAAACAATTCATTTTAGTATATTTTTGAAAATGATGTGTCAAAAACCAACCGTTGGGTAAGCTTGAAAAAGTGTGGGTCCATCTATGATGAGCTAGGGGGATAGGATTGATATTAGGCGCTCAAGCGAAGGCGACATACATCACCGTCCGCGATGCTGTCAATCGCACCAAATGGGCTCTAGATCTAGTGATGTAGTGTGCGGGTGACTAGATTCCTTTATTTACGAAAAGATTTGTTTATGCTTCTTTTTGTTTTTTTTTGAAAGAGATTGATAAAGGAAAAAACATCACTCACACTAGCCACATGATACAATAATCAAAGATCACTATCTGATCAAAGAGACTGCTCTTCAATCAAACCCTGAACAACCTGCATACTGGCCAACTGTGTCGCGTGACACAGGACAGAGCTGGCACGCTCTGTCGCACGACTTGGCAAGCCAGATTTCCAGAACCAAAAGAAGAACAAGCCCCAGCCTCCAAGCAACGCAAGAGCTCAATACCAAGCCTCAGTACAACAAAACAGAATACATGGAGGAAAAGGAAAACAACAAAACACATAAAATGCACATATCACATAATGTCATAAACGATGCACACGCAAATAAAAATAATGGATGTTAACAAGAACGAAAGCTTGACCCACTTTTTTGAAAACAAGTATCAAGTCCCTAGCAGAGTCTCCACTGAACATACCCCGCATGAAAATTTTAAGTTTTGGAAATGGGACGGGAAATATGTAAATTAATGAAAGGAGTCGCCACGCCGTTTTATGGAAAACATTGAAAAACCATTTGAAATCAGAGAGAGGGTTCGGGGGTCAGGTTACGTATTGGGAAGAACTGAGAGTTCACCCAACACGCCTTGCGAACGAGTCTTTCAATGAAAACATCCAATATCATTCAAATGTGTGTGCAAATGTGTGAGACAAAAATGTGTATTAATGCTTTGCTTTTATTGATAAACTGAGAAAAATACAACTTGTGAGCCACTTGGTGCGGGGGCCACATTCCGATTACAAAAACTGAGAACAGATTACAATTGGAAGATAGTTTCTGCAAACTGGCTAATGTTGTCGCGTGACACAGGACATGGCCTGGCAAAGTGTGTCGCATGACACAACAAGCCAGTCTACAGAGACTTAACAAAACTCATTTGCAGAACAAACAAAAGACAATCTAGATCGAATTATACCAGATATACATTCCAGAAATTGCAGATCAACAAACAACATTCAAGAGAGTGTGGATATGAGAGATCCACCCTCATCTTGATGAATATTCACCACATATCAAAATTGCCTTATAAACATGCAAGAACATGAAACAATGAACAACCTACAAAATCAAAGGTTTAAACAGAGATATTGCGATTGAAATCCTACACTAATTGCCTCGGATTAAGCGTAATTAGAAGATTAAGTAATACATATATTTTGCATGAATGGTAAAGGAAGAGAGAGAGAGAAGGAGGGGGGAGAGAGTGTCACCCTTAAAGTCCTCAAATTCTATACTAAGTTAGGTATAGAATTTTTCTAATATCAGCTTCGAAACCAGGATTATATCTCAGATTAGATCCAATTTAGAAGCTCCAATATGTGTGTGTGAAGTGTGTGTCGAATTGTGTATGTAAGAGAGTTAATTGAGAGAGAATTAGTGTGTGTTTGTGTGTGTTTATGCCAATTTTGGCAGAGTGACAATAAGGGGTTGAGGAGGGGTCCAGAAATGAGAGAGCAGGCCTCAATTTATAGTTGCATGGAAGTGTCTAAGAGTGTCGCACGACGCAACGAGTGCCTTTTCCAGTGGCTCGATGTGTCGCACGACAAGACGAACCATAACCGCTTTCCTTCTAGAAACACGCAAGGTGGCAGACTGGAAGGCTCTTTCCAGCGAGGTCCTATCCAAATTTATTATTCCTGGCAGGTCCTTCCTTGCTTGGAAAGTCTTGAAAAGTTCCCGAATTGCCCCTAAACTTTATGAAAGTTTGGAAAATTGCCAGGAAACCTTAATTGGAAGGTAGGAGCCAAATTTGGGCACTTACAATAGTCAATTTCATAGAATAGGCTATTGAAATTACCCAATTCGGAAATTTATATGGTTCCGTTTTGAAAGATGTGGGATGGATGAATTTCCTTTTTGAAACAGAGTCGCCACGCTGAAATTGCCCGGATTCGAGAGGCAGCGCAATCGCGCCCCGGCATCTGGCATTTCGCTTTTTGCATTGGAGGAGGTGTCTCGCTGTGTTTTTTGCTTGTAGAGTCACCACGCCGTTTTGATTAAGCCCAAAACATTGAAAAAAGGCATCAGTTTAAAATAATAATAAACTGTTTTTGTGTGATGAGATTTTTGAGTTCGGAGGTCAGGTTACTCCTCGGGAAGAGAATATTAGAATATTAGAGCTCACCCGAGTAGCCTCTTAAAAAACGAGTCTTTCGATACCCCTTATTTCTTTAAATATTGTGTGTGTGTGTGTGCTTTTAAAAATGCATGCTGTGTCGGATGTGTACATTGTACACTGCTTATTGAAATGTATTGAAATAGTGTAGGAAGGAAGCCTTACCAATGTTGGTTCGTGTCTGTCTTCCGCGGGAGAATAGTGTTTGAGGATAGAATAGTGTTCCGAGACGGACCGGGATTGCTTCGGGATGTGCCGGTTGTCTGCGGACAGAGCTTCGGCGTGCCTCGGGATTGTTGGGTGTGTACTCGGGCAGAGGTTCGGCGTGCGTTGGGATCGCAGGGATCGTCGGCGGGATTCGGGCAGAGGTTCGGTGTGCGTCGGGATCATCGGTTGCGTTCGGGCAGAGTTTCGGCGTGCGTTCGAGTTTTCGGTTTGACTCGGAAAGAGCCGGGATACCTCGGGAAAGACCAGGCAAGGCCTCAGAGTACCATGAGGGGCCTCAGAGTACCTCAAGAGTGCCTTGGGGCAGCGCGGGAGCATCTCGGGAGTGCTCTGGAGAGCGTGTGTGGTTGAGGGTGTTTAAAGAGGAGAGAAATTCTGCACTCACTCAGGCAGAACCTTCCCTAATTAACTCTCGATATCACACTCGGAGGTATCTAAAGAGGAGAGAAATTATGCACTCACTCGGGCAGAACCTCCCCTAATTAGCACTTGTTTCACACTCGTTTAGGCTCACAGATTTGGACCGGTTTGAGCCGTTTAGATGTTTGGCTATGGATGAATAGCGTTTGTGGGAGGTCGGGGGTTGATCGGGACGTAGGAAGGGCGTCGAAGGGACTTCAGAGGCATTTTGGAAGCGCTTCGTCGCTTCGGAAGACGCCGAAGGGAGGCCAGAAGGCTGCAGAGCTCTCTAGGAGTTGCGAGGAGGAAGAGAATAAGTTGAGGTGTGTTTGAAATGAGAGGGGGAGCTCTCTATTTATAGGCCCTGGGGGAGGACAAACTGATCCGCGTGGATCAGTTTGTTGTTGTCCTTTTCCAGAATCTTTGGCCCTTTTTAGGGCTTTTTAGGGAATATTGCCATAATCAGCTGATTGATCCGCGCGGATCAATCTGCATTGTCCTTTTCCAGGATTCGAGGGAATCTTGTGGACATTTGGGAGATTTGGCAATGATGATGGCGTGTTAGCAAAGTGATCCGCGAGGATCAAATTGCATTCTGACAGTTTTTTGACTTTTTTGTCATTTCCTACCAAGTTCTTGAATTCCCTTTTAACTCTCGATATCACACTCGGAGGGATCTAAAGAGGAGAGAAATTTTGCACTCATTTGGGCAAAACCTCCCCTAATTAGCACCCGTTTCACAATCGTTTAGGCTCGTGGATTTGAACAAGTTTGAGCCGTTTAGGTGTTTGGCTAGGGATGAATAGTGTTTGTGGGACGTCGGGGGTTGATCGGGACATCGAAAGGGCATCGAAGGGACTTCAGAGGCGCTTCGGAAGCGCTTCATCGCTTCGGAAGGCGCCGGAGGGAGGCCAGAGGGGTGCCAGAAGGCCGCAGAGCTCTCCAGGAGTTGCAAGGAGGAAGAGAAGAAGTTGAGGTGTGTTTGAAATGAGAGGGGGAGCTCTCTAATTATATGCCCTGGGGACGACAAAATGATCCGCGCTGATCAGTTTGTTGTTGTCCTTTCCAGAATCTTTGGCCCTTTTTAGGGCTTTTTAGGGAATATTACCATAATCAGTTGATTGATTCGTGCGGATTAATCTGCATTTTCCTTTTCCATGATTCGAGGGAATCTTGTGGACTTTTGGGAGATTTGGCAATGATGATGGCGTGTTAGCAAAGTGATCCGCGCGGATCAAGTTGCATTCTGACAGTTTTTTGACTTTTTGTCATTTCCTGCCGAGTCCTTGAATTCCCTTTTATCCCTAAAAGGTCCTTCCTTGGTTTGGATGGTCAGCTTGGACCTTTTGGATGTTACGAGCCTTCGGGATCACGGATACGTGAATCCTTGGAGTGAGAGCGGTCCAGATTGGGGTACTTACAGAGCCCCTCGGCAACGTCACTTGTGAAGAAAGTGGGGTCGTCAATAAAAATGAGAATCCCGATCTGGACTGCTTGTCGGGAGGAAGAGGTGACCGTGCTGGTCAGATGGCTGGACCCTTCTGAGAGGATTCCTACGTATCCCGAGTTGGGAATCAAGCCTGATCATAGTTCATGCGTGAGGGTGATTTTGAGGGGCCTAGACCTGTGGGGAACTATTTGTAGGAGTTCGTCCTGAGTTGTGACTATTTGAAGGCGTCGAAACCTAAGTGTGACTGTTTGAAGGCGTCGAATCCTATCTTAGACTGTTTGGGGGTGTCTACCCTATGTTAGACTGTTTGGGGGTGTCTATCATAGGTGTGACTATTCGAAGGCGTCTAAACCTAGGTGTGACTATTTGAAGGCGTCTAAACCTAAGTGTGACTGTTTGAAGGCGTCTAAACCTAAGTGTGACTATTTGAAGGCTTTTGGACCTAAGTTGAGGCTTAGTTCAGGAGTATGACCCTAAGTTGAGACTTAGTTCAGGAGTATGAAGCTAGGTTGAGGCTAGAGATGCCCAAACGGTTCCGAACCGGCGGGCCGAACCGGAACCGGACCAGATAAAAACCGGAGGGAAACCGGACCGGACGAACCGTGAACCGGCGAACCGGCGGTTTGCCGGTCCGGTTAAGGTTCAAGATTTCAAAAACCGGTGAACCGCCGGTTCAGGAACCGGAACCGGAACCGAAACCGAAACCGTCGGTTCACGAACCGGAACCGTCAACGGCTAGATGATCTGGTGCGTCCATTTCTTGATCCGACGGTCCATGTTTAATGACCGTTAAATAACGGTCAGTGACCAAAATGTAAAAAAAAAATATTTTTTTAATCGTTTTGGTCCCTAAAACGTTTTTTTTTTTATTTTGGTCCCTAAAACGTTTTTTTTTTCTTTTTCTCTCAAACCTATAAATACCCTCCCCCTCCCTTTATTTTTTTCACTACTCTCTCTCAACTCTCAAGTCTCAAACTCTCAATTACTTACTCTCTTTCTCTCTATCTCTCAAAGACTCAAATCTCTCTCTCATCTCAATCTCTCAAGTCTCAAACTCTCAATTACTTACTCTCTTTTTCACATAAATTCATCTTTTCACCAAAAAAATGTCTTCATCTCGTGGCGGCCGTGGCGATAAGGGAAAGAATGTATCAAGTTCGCATCCATTTTTCCCCCCCGCCGATGATTCCATTTGGGCAATCTTAATGTTCAACCTCTACCACAAGAAACGTTTAATTTGAGCGATGATGAAGTTGATACAACATTTCCAATGGGTGATTGAATGTGCGCTCGCCCGAAAAAAATATATATATGAAAAGGAGTCGCCACGCCGTTTTAAGAGGAAACATTGAAAACCTTTGTTTTAGAGAGAAAACATGAGTTCGGGGGTCAGGTTACGTGTTGGGAAGAACCGAGAGTTCACCCAACACGCCTCGTCCATAGACGAGTCTTTCAATCAAACACATCCAAGTAAATCCAAAGTGTGTGCAAATATTGATAATAAACGAAATGTGATAAAATGCATCTTATTAATTATGAAACGAGAAATTACATATTGTGAGCCCATTATTTAGGGAGGCCACATCCCTGATACAAACAAACTAGAACAGATTACAAAGGAAAAGAGTCACTGCAGATGGGTCATGTGTGTCGCATGACACATCGTACCCGATGACCGCATGTCGCGCGTGACACGGGATCACTGGGACGAAGGTGTCGCGTGACACATATGAGCCTTCGGCAGAAACCTTACAATATGAATTCGTAAATTAACGAAGCTATACGAGATCTAATTAACAAGCCTGAATTATGAACGAAAAACATAAACAACATCGAATCGACCCGGGAGTGTGGATATGGATAGATCCTCACCCCTTGGGGCTCAAACACCAAATTCAACCAAATCAATCAATATGAGCTCAATTACACAATCTAGGCAAGTTAAACGAGAGATTGCGATTGGGATTCAAGAATTCGAGATAGCTAGGATCCGATTCTTGAATCCAAACAAAATAGAATTATAAAATTGTAAGGAATTAAATGAGAGAGAGAGAGAGAGAGAGGGTTAGGGAATTGTTACCCTTGTTGATTCCACGAATTCTATATCTAGTCAGATATAGAATTCTTCAATTCTTCGGTGTAGATCTCACGGCTACGATCCAAGGGTTCCAATTGGTGTGGGTAGAGAATTGGGTTTGGATGAGAGGGATTAGGGGGTTGGAAAGGTAGGAGAGAGAGAGGTTTGGTGTTTGGGATGTTCGTCACGATGCTATTCTGGCGAGTAGTACGTAGGGCCGGAATTGGGATCCATCTCAATGAGGGGAGGGTCTTATTTATAGGCTGCAGTTGGCTGCCTTAGTATGTCGCACGACCTTACGCGTCCACTTTCCATGCCTCAAGCTGTCGCGTGACACAAGGTGGCTCAACCGCTTTTGGCGCCAAAAACAAGTTTCTGGAACATTCCGGGAAAATACCCAAAAGGTCCAACAGGTTTTATTCCCAAGGGGTCCTTTGGCATGAATGATGTACCAAAAGGTACTTCCTTCGCGGGAAACTCATGGAACGTTTCCGGAAGTCTCGGGATAGGCCGAGAATTTACCAAAACGCCCCTTAATGCAGTTTTATTATGTTAAAATGCATCGAAAAGGTTACGAATTGGATTGGCGTACTTACAGTGATCATGGTCATACCGAAGGGAGTAACACTCAAACTCAAACCACTCAAACCCAAAGTGAAGCGCGAGGGGGTGGTCAAACTCAAATCCGAGGTCGAGGTCGAGGACAGGAGGTCGAACCACGGGAAGGTCGGACATCATGACCGTGCACTTTTCAAAAGTGCCAATTGAAGGTACCAACCAATACACCGTTTCTTGCAACCATTGCCCTCAAAAATTTGCCTTTACCCATGGAGGTGGTTATGGGACATTTAAAAGACACTTGACTACAAGGCACCCCGATCAAGTTGGAGATGCCCAAGATCAAACACAACTACAAGGATTTACGGGATCATCACAAGGTACGTCTTCGCAATTATTTAAATTTGATAATTCAACGTATAGAAGAGAAATGGCAAATTTTGTGAGATCTATGGTGTCTCGAACCATTTTTGAAAATGTTGTGAGATCTACGGTGTCTCGAACCAATTTTGAAAATGTTGTTAGAACTATGGTGTCTCGAACCATTTTTGGAAATAATGTGAGATCTATGGTGTCTAGGACCAATTTTGAAAGTATTGTGAGATCTATGGTGTCTCGAACCATTTTTGAAAATGTTGTGAGAACTATGGTGTCTCGAACCAATTTTGAAAATATTGTGAGATCTACGGTGTCTCGAACCATTTTTGAAAATGTTGTGAGAACTATGGTGTCTCGAACCAATTTTGAAAATGTTGTGAGAACTATGGTGTCTCGAACCATTTTTGGAAATAATGTGAGATCTATGGTGTCTCGGACCAATTTTGAAAGTATTGTGAGAACTATGGTGTCTCGAACCATTTTTGAAAATGTTGTGAGAACTATGGTGTCTCGAACCAATTTTGAAAATATTGTGAGATCTACGGTGTCTCGAACCATTTTTGAAAATGTTGTGAGAACTATGGTGTCTCGAACCAATTTTGAAAATGTTGTGAGAACTATGGTGTCTCGAACCATTTTTGGAAATAATGTGAGATCTATGGTGTCTCGGACCAATTTTGAAAGTATTGTGAGAACTATGGTGTCTCGAACCATTTTTGAAAATGTTGTGAGAACTATGGTGTCTCGAACCAATTTTGAAAATATTGTGAGATCTACGGTGTCTCGAACCATTTTTGAAAATGTTGTGAGAACTATGGTGTCTCGAACCAATTTTGAAAATGTTGTGAGAACTATGGTGTCTCGAACCATTTTTGGAAATAATGTGAGATCTATGGTGTCTCGGACCAATTTTGAAAGTATTGTGAGAACTATGGTGTCTCGAACCATTTTTGAAAATGTTGTGAGAACTATGGTGTCTCGAACCAATTTTGAAAATATTGTGAGATCTACGGTGTCTCGAACCATTTTTGAAAATGTTGTGAGAACTATGGTGTCTCGAACCAATTTTGAAAATGTTGTGAGACCTATGGTGTCTCGAACCATTTTTGGAAATAATGTGAGATCTATGGTGTCTCGGACCAATTTTGAAAGTATTGTGAGAACTATGGTGTCTCGAACCATTTTTGAAAATGTTGTGAGAACTATGGTGTCTCGAACCAATTTTGAAAATATTGTGAGATCTATGGTGTCTCGAACCATTTTTGAAAATGTTGTGAGAACTATGGTGTCTCGAACCAATTTTGAAAATGTTGTGAGAACTATGGTGTCTCGAACCATTTTTGGAAATAATGTGAGATCTATGGTGTCTCGGACCAATTTTGAAAGTATTGTGAGAACTATGGTGTCTCGAACCATTTTTGAAAATGTTGTGAGAACTATGGTGTCTCGAACCAATTTTGAAAATATTGTGAGATCTACGGTGTCTCGAACCATTTTTGAAAATGTTGTGAGAACTATGGTGTCTCGAACCAATTTTGAAAATGTTGTGAGACCTATGGTGTCTCGAACCATTTTTGGAAATAATGTGAGATCTATGGTGTCTCGGACCAATTTTGAAAGTATTGTGAGAACTATGGTGTCTCGAACCATTTTTGAAAATGTTGTGAGAACTATGGTGTCTCGAACCAATTTTGAAAATATTGTGAGATCTACGGTGTCTCGAACCATTTTTGAAAATGTTGTGAGAACTATGGTGTCTCGAACCAATTTTGAAAATGTTGTGAGAACTATGGTGTCTCGAACCATTTTTGGAAATAATGTGAGATCTATGGTGTCTCGGACCAATTTTGAAAGTATTGTGAGAACTATGGTGTCTCGAACCATTTTTGAAAATGTTGTGAGAACTATGGTGTCTCGAACCAATTTTGAAAATATTGTGAGATCTACGGTGTCTCGAACCATTTTTGAAAATGTTGTGAGAACTATGGTGTCTCGAACCAATTTTGAAAATGTTGTGAGACCTATGGTGTCTCGAACCATTTTGGAAATAATGTGAGATCTATGGTGTCTCGGACCAATTTTGAAAGTATTGTGAGAACTATGGTGTCTCGAACCATTTTTGAAAATGTTGTGAGAACTATGGTGTCTCGAACCAATTTTGAAAATATTGTGAGATCTACGGTGTCTCGAACCATTTTTGAAAATGTTGTGAGAACTATGGTGTCTCGAACCAATTTTGAAAATGTTGTGAGAACTATGGTGTCTCGAACCATTTTTGGAAATAATGTGAGATCTATGGTGTCTCGGACCAATTTTGAAAGTATTGTGAGAACTATGGTGTCTCGAACCATTTTTGAAAATGTTGTGAGAACTATGGTGTCTCGAACCAATTTTGAAAATATTGTGAGATCTACGGTGTCTCGAACCATTTTTGAAAATGTTGTGAGAACTATGGTGTCTCGAACCAATTTTGAAAATGTTGTGAGACCTATGGTGTCTCGAACCATTTTTGGAAATAATGTGAGATCTATGGTGTCTCGGACCAATTTTGAAAGTATTGTGAGAACTATGGTGTCTCGAACCATTTTTGAAAATGTTGTGAGAACTATGGTGTCTCGAACCAATTTTGAAAATAATGTGAGATCTATGGTGTCTCGGACCAGCTTTAAAACGACATGATATGATGACTAGACGCTTGAAAGAAATATGCGTTCATACCTGTATTGTGCTCACTCGCAGCTGTCGGAAGGTCTTAGACTACCATTGTTGTTTCTGCTCTGCTGGGGATAAGTGTAGCTTCCGGAGGGCTCACGCTACTTCTTTCCTGCTCTCTTGTTGTTCTTTCTTTCATGTCTTGGGCTTTGCTTGGGAAACTGGGGACTTTGCCTTTTTCTGTTTCTTTCTTTCTCAATTTGGTCTGAGGGCCAGTCTTGAGACTCAATTGATTATTGTACCTGCGAGGGTAAGACAACAACTCCCGATGCTATGCCTAAATAAGCTTATCTTGTTAGCAAAGATTAATTTATGTTAGCTTGTTTGCACGAGTCTGTCTGTTCTGGGAAAGCAAATGCGATTATTGGGTTAAAGGTCAGTTTTGCCAGGTTTATTCATGAAGTTTTGGGATTGTTTCGGACAGGTATGTATAGTAGGGGTCCTCTCCCGTGAGGTGGAAAATGATATGGCGCAGCTAGGCAAGGCGGGGATGCTCCCGAAAGTACGATTGCAGAGGTCCAGAGTGTATCGCGCGTCTGAGACAGCAAGCAGCAGAGGGGGCAGAGAGCCATCCCGGCTTGGTGAAGCCCCAGTTGACAGTGCAAAGCAATCTGGAGGGAATCGGGTAAGGAGAGCCGGAGGGATACCTTAACCAAAGCCCCAGCTTGAGGATATTCCATGCAGCTTCATCGCAGGCAGAGTCATCTTGTAGCCACAGAGGCAATTCATCATTTCAAACCGCAGTCAATCAGTCGCTGGACAAGACTCGGAAGTGTTTACGCGCAGGGGCACATCTTTCGAATGATGGGAAATGAATCCCGAATTCTGTGTATGACACTCTTGCTTTGGGTTCGACTCTTTTGAGAGAGTATAAGCATCACAAGGTGTGGAGAAGTGTATGGAAGCCCCTGCTGACCGAAACGGTGTTTTAGCTCTATCTTCCTATGATGTAGCAAGAGAAGACTTGTCGAGACACTTGAAAAACTGTCTTATTCGTAATGATCACAAAGCTGCTTAAAACCCTTTATTGATGTTCGGGTTAGTCAACCGCCAAAGCTGATATGAGCAAATATTTTATATCAATCCTGAGGAGAAAGCCCACTGATATCGAGATCAAATTCGGAAAGATGGAAGGTGTATGGGCATGGTCCTTGAGGAGACCAGATTTTCTGAGATTTGTTTGTGATTTCGACCGGACCAATTAAGGTTGCCTACGTTCCCCTCCTTACGAGGAGCTCAGGTCGCCGTAGTTCGGGCTTATCCCGAATGAAGAGAATGAACGATGAAGTTCGGGGATGTGAGGACCTTCGAAGATTTTAAGAATTGAAAAATATGTCCTCTTAGAGTGTCGATGGGAGACACAGATGCGAAGCTTGATGGGACGTCCACGGCAGGTGTTTGCAGAGGAGAAATGAAATATGCTCACATACAACGTCAAATGAACGGACGGAATTTGCACAATCTTCAATTTATGGTCCTTTGAGCCGGGATGGACTTGGCTCTGCTTCAAGCAATAATCTGTTTTAGATCTCGACGATATTGGACTGAAACTGCTATCCGGTAGTAACTGCGGCTGGGCTTCGGGATTTCGATCGGTCTTCGGGTGATTTGGGATATCATGACCTCTTAAAATGAGAGGTCGGCTAGGCTTTTTGCTGACTGTACCTCTAAAAATGAGAGGTTGGCTCTTGGGTAGGTGTTTAGGATTTCTAAGGTGAGGGAAATCTGTGATTGCATCTTTTATTGCCTCTAAGAATGAGAGGTCGATCTTTTGGCTTTTGGTCAAGGTCGAAGGTAAGGGTAATGGTAATGGTAATGTCCTCTAAAATCGAGAGGACGGCTTGGGATCGGTTAGAGGTAATGGTGAGGGACATCCGTGCTGTCTCTTTATTCACTCTGAGACTCCTCTTTGAGTAATGACCGAATCCTTTGACTTTCACTTCTGAGAGAATCGCTGGGGACTAGGCTCTCTTTCTTTTCTTCTTTTTTTTTCTTTCGAGAGGAGAATTTCAGCTAGTCCCCAGGATGGATCATTGCTTTCCGTCGTTCTTGAGCTTGGAGACGGTCGATCTTCTTTTGCATCGCGGGAGCCTCAAGGATAGTCCCTCTTCTTCTGGAGATGGTTAGACGGGTTTCAAAGCGTGCCGATCTTGAAATGAAGGGGTATTGTTTAGGTGAGGGTAAGGTGAAGGTTTTCCTAGGGGTGAAAGGTTTCAACCGCAGCCCCTACCAGATGATCCGAACGAGATTAAGTCTTCGTTTGCTTGCTTAAGCTTACTTCGCGGAAGATCTATGCAAATTCATCGAGCAACGAGATAGCGAAGATGACGGAAAGAGATGTGAGCATATGGGAATCGAGGTGGGAAATGATATCAGCCGGTTTTCTCACTCTGATCGATTCAAACATTAGTCATTTCAAAGCATTAGTCGGTGAGCAGCACAAGTGATCATTTGGAATAAGACCATTTCAATTGAGTGTAACGCAGGTGTTCTAGTAATGCCTCGAGTCTAGCAAGAAGAGAAACAAAGATTTTATCACTGCAAAGCAAAATCGGTCCGACTTGGACTCGGCAGACTCACGTCCGACGGTGGACATTCTAGACCTGCGAGGACGATTGACTTCTTCAACGTTGAGCATCGTTGCCATTGGTGCGGTGAGGACCCTTCTCGATCTCTTTGTCATTTATAGGTCGTCCTCATTATCTTTAGCAATCTGGCAAGCACCCGGGCCTCTCGCTTGCAAGGAAGAATATCTTCAAGTGTAGCTCGCAACTCCTTGATGGACACACCTTTTGCACTGCCGCTGACCCAAGGGATATGGACTTTCGAGGCTAGTGGGTCATAATCTTCTACGCACCGAGCATTTTGGATTACGCATCGGATGGACAACCGCTCGAGCACTTGAGCGCTTCCGCCTCAGGAATATGGACCAATCGAGCGCCGGGCACGAGAGCGCACACCCAACTTGCCGTAACCTTTGCAAAGGTGAAGAGGTAAGAGCGTGTATAAGGCTGCGAATAGAGAATCTTTGAGGAGGTACGGGAGAGGGAAGAATACGGAAGGAGACGGACTCGTGCAACACTTTATTAATCTTCAAGTAGAAATCGGTGTCTTTTAAGTCCTAGGGTCAGTTGGAAAAGGATAAGCCTTTATTCACATAATCTAGACCTCGGGGAAACCTAACGAAACATCATCAAGAAATACACCAAATGCGTTGAGTCAAAATTAATAATAGGCGACAGTACCTAATCCAAACCAAAGCATTTATGGGACGAACGAGCAGCCCCAATTTCTGAAGAAATTTGGGCAGCATAACGGGTATTCCTGAAGAATTTCAAGGAAAAATCCGGCATGACCTCTCGTCGGTGCACGTTGACAAAGCGACATGATCTCTCGTTAGAACATGCCGTGGGAATGACATGTCCTCTCGTGAAACCATGTTGCGTTGGCAACATGCCCACACGTGCTAGGTTTGGGGGAGGTACGAAAGCCTTTTAAAAATTTTGAAACAATTCATTTTAGAGTATTTGAAAATGTCGTGTCAAAAACCAACCGTGGGTAAGGTTTAGTGTGGTGCCACCTATAACGCACTAGGGGTTTAGGTTTGATTTCAGGCGCTCAAGCGTAGGCAAATTTTATGGCCGTCCGCGATGCCGTCAATCGCACCCGAGGGTTCTAAATCTAAGTGATGTAGTGTGCGGATGACTAATTCGTTTATTTGCAAAAAAACAAGATTTTTTTTTTATTTATTTCTTTATTTGTTTTAAGAAGAACACACACACCCTCACACAAGGTAAACAGGGAACAATAATCAAATGAGTCACGCTTTGGTCCAAGGGACTGCCCTCAAACCCGGTCTTCGATGATGCATTCGGTGGCCACCTTTTGTCGCGTGACACAGGACAACCAGAGACAAAGGTGTCGCACGACTTGGATGGTCACTGAACCAGCAGCTCCTCAAATCATCAAATCAGCCCCTGTTTTACCATATCAAGAGCAACACAGAGATACCAATGCACAACAAATGACCACAAGCACAAAGGGCTCACAAGTTCCATAATCAACAAAAGGTAGGTATCATAAATGATTATCGAATAATGTACACAACATGGATGCATTGGATGTTTTTTGACTAAACGAAAGCTTGACCCACTTAACACTTGAAAAACAGGTTTTCAAGTGAAGTCCCCAGCGGAGTCGCCACTGAATGTGCGCTCGCCCGAAAAAAAATATATATATATATATATATATATGAAAAGGAGTCGCCACGCCGTTTTAAGAGGAAACATTGAAAACCTTTGTTTTAGAGAGAAAACATGAGTTCGGGGGTCAGGTTACGTGTTGGGAAGAACCGAGAGTTCACCCAACACGCCTCGTCCATAGACGAGTCTTTCAATCAAACACATCCAAGTAAATCCAAAGTGTGTGCAAATATTGATAATAAACGAAATGTGATAAAATGCATCTTATTAATTATGAAACGAGAAATTACATATTGTGAGCCCATTATTTAGGGAGGCCACATCCCTGATACAAACAAACTAGAACAGATTACAAAGGAAAAGAGTCACTGCAGATGGGTCATGTGTGTCGCATGACACATCGTACCAGTGACCGCATGTGTCGCGTGACACAGGATCACTTGGGGACGAAGGTGTCGTGTGACACATATGAGCCTTCGGCAGAAACCTTACAATATGAATTCAGAAATTAACAGAAGCTATACAGATCTAATTAACAAGCTGAATTATGAACGAAAAACATAAACAACATCGAATCGACCCAGGGAGTGTGGATATGGATAGATCCTCACCCCCTTGGGGGCTCAAACACCAAATTCAACCAAATCAATCAATATGAGCTCAATTACACAATCTAGGCAAGTTAAACGAGAGAGATTGCGATTGGGATTCGATAATTCGAGATAGCTAGGATCCGATTCTTGAATCCAAACAAAATAGAATTATAAAATTGCAAGGAATTAAATGAGAGAGAGAGAGAGAGAGGGTTAGGGAATTGTTACCCTTGTTGATTCCACGAATTCCATATCTAGTCAGATATAGAATTCTTCAATTCTTCGTTGTAGATCTCACGGCTACGATCCAAGGGTTCCAATTGGTGTGGGTAGAGAATTGGGTTTGGATGAGAGGGATTAGGGGGTTGGAAAGGTAGGAGAGAGAGAGGTTTGGTGTTTGGGATGTTCGTCACAATGCTATTTTGGCGAGTAACGGTAGGTGGAATTGGGATCCATCTCAATGAGGGGAGGGTCTTATTTATAGGCTGCGGTTAGGTGCCTTAGTATGTCGCACGACCTTACGCGTCCACTTTCCATGCCTCAAGCTG
Source organism: Adenophora triphylla var. japonica (assembly GCA_022495995.1). NCBI lineage: Eukaryota > Viridiplantae > Streptophyta > Magnoliopsida > Asterales > Campanulaceae > Adenophora > Adenophora triphylla. The sequence goes on along the minus strand of JAFEMH010003922.1, from coordinate 120,717 downwards.
TCGCGTGACACAAGGTGGCTCAACCGCTTTTGGCGCCAAAAACCGGTTTGGAACATTCCGGGAAAATACCCAAAAGGTCCAACAGGTTTTATTCCCAAGGGGTCCTTTGGCATGAATGATGTACCAAAAGGTACTTCCTTCGCGGGAAACTCATGGAACGTTTCCGGAAGTCTCGGGATAGGCCGGGAATTTACCAAAACGCCCCTTAATGCAGTTTTATTATGTTAAAATGCATCGAAAAGGTTGCGAATTGGATTGGCGTACTTACAGTGATCATGGTCATACCGAAGGGAGTAACACTCAAACTCAAACCACTCAAACCCAAAGTGAAGCGCGAGGGGGTGGTCAAACTCAAATCCGAGGTCGAGGTCGAGGATAGGAGGTCGAACCACGGGAAGGTCGGACATCATGACCGTGCACTTTTCAAAAGTGCCAATTGAAGGTACCAACCAATACACCGTTTCTTGCAACCATTGCCCTCAAAAATTTGCCTTTACCCATGGAGGTGGTTATGGGACATTTAAAAGACACTTGACGACAAGGCACCCCGATCAAGTTGGAGATGCCCAAGATCAAACACAACTACAAGGATTTACGGGATCATCACAAGGTACGTCTTCGCAATTATTTAAATTTGATAATTCAACGTATAGAAGAGAAATGGCAAAATATACTGCTGCTAAAGGATTACCCTTTAATTTTACTAATGATAGATTATGGTCTCATATGGCACAACTTTGTTTAAATCCCGCGGCTAAAGAAATTAATAAAAATACAAGTACTCGTGATACTAAAGCTCAATATCTACAAGGAAAATTAACTTTAATTAATACGTTTAAAGATTTACCCCAAAAATTGTCAATATGTGCCGATATATGGAGTGACCATTGGCAAACTCATAGCTATATAGGAATTACATGTCATTGGGTTGATATTAGTTGGAAATTACAAAAACGATTAATTGCATATAAATCTTTTGATACTGTTCATAACGCTCAAAATATTTGTAGTAAAATTGCTAATGTTTTACAAGAATATGGATTAGTTCACAAAATTTTTTCAATTGGATTTGATAATGCCGCAAATAATCTTGCTAGTCTACCATCACTCATTGATATTTGTCAACCATCTATTGGTGGTAAATTTTTCATGTTAGGTGCATATGTCATATTTTAAATTTGTGTGTGCAAGATGGTTTAACAACTTTAAAGGAACATGTAGCCCCAATTAAGGAAGTTCTTGCTTATATAATGAGAAATCATAGTGTAACAAAATTGTGGATTAGATTTTGTAAAATAAATAATATCCCACCTAAAAGATTTTCCCTAGATATTCCAAACCGATGGAATTCCACTTATAAAATGTTATCCGAATCTTATGATTTTCGTGAACTATTGTGTCGAGTTTATTCAACAAATAGAGTATTCAACTATAATATTGCCTCATCAATGGGATATTTGTAATAATTTAAAGAAAATTTTGAAAGTTTTTAAAGATGCTACCGTACAATTATCCGGTTCTTACTATCCCACTTCACCGTTAGTTATAGAACACGCCGCTAAAATTAGTTACATATTTATGCATTTTAAAAATGATCAAATTTTAGGTGAATGTATTAACAAGATGAGAACAAAATGGCTTAAATATTTTTTGATCATTCCCCCATTGTTTTTAGTAGCTAAACTATTAGATCCTAGGATAAGAGAAGATGGTTTAGAACAAATACTAGATTATTATTATAAGAATCTATTTCCCACCGGCTTTGATTTGTTTTTAGATAGACCTATCCCAAAGGCAAAAGACGTTGTAATTGAGACTAAAAAAATTGTATATGAACTTTATAGAGAATATTATGATCTTTTTGGTAATATTGTTTATCCTCCTAGTAGTGAAAATGTAGGTGGTAGTTCTCACGAAGATAGCGATCCCTTTAACTTTATAGATAATTTAATTAGTTCTAGAACTCAAAAAGGTCAACGAGGTGGCTTCAATTATATTGAACTTGAAAATTATTTAACCACTTCTTTTGAGCCTATAGACGATTTTGATATTGCAAAGTGGTGGGCACGAAGGGCAAACAACTATCCTATTCTATCATTGATAGCAAAGGAGATCCTAGCCGCTCCCGCCTCAACCGTTGCCGTAGAAGAAGTATTTAGTGTAGGAGGAAATGTCTTATCCGATCGAAGGTCAAGGTTGTCTCCATATTATTTAGAATATCAAATGTTGCTCGGCGATTGGCATAGAGTCGAACTACGACTTCAAGATAAAAGAAGTAGTTCCGAGGAGGAGGAGGCCTTTGATGAAGATACATCGGGGAGCGAAGCCGAATGAACTACGCCGCTCTTTAGACTTTAGATTAGGTTAATTGTAATTTTATAGATTAGATTATAGATTAGGTTTATTTTTATTTAATTGTAATAGTTAGGTTGAGGTAAAGGCTCCTAAATGTCCCCCCTTATTTATAAAAGGGTAAGGTTGGTTGTCCCCCTCATTTGTAATTTTATTTTAATTAATAAAATTTAAGGGTACCGTCCCTTTTTCTTTTATATACTTTCGTTTATTTTAAAAAAGTTAAGTTTTTATATGACTTTTTTGCAAAAAATTAACTTTTTTTGTAAAACTTAACAGAAATTGTTAAGAATTTAACTTGTAATTTTTTTTTTGAAGGACTGGACACTTGGGCGACCGCCCTAGTCATCTTGGGCGACCGCCCAAGCCTTTCATTTGTTTTTTTTTAAAACTGGACACATGGGCGACCGCCCAAGTCATTCGGCCCTTCTTGGGCGACCGCCCAAGTCTTTTTTTTTTTTTTTGAAATTAACCGGTTTAGAACCGGAACCGGAACCGTACGGCCGGTTCGGAACCGGGACCGGAACCGTGACAAACCGGGCCGGTTTCGGTTCAATACTTGGTGGAACCGTGAACCGCCGATTCGGAACCGGAACCGGCGGTTTGAACCTAAATTGAGACTATTATGAGGCATCTGGACCTAAATTGAGACTATTATGAGGCGTTTATACCTAAATTGAGACTATTATGAGGCATCTGGACCTAAGTGAGACAATTATGAGGCGTCTGGACCTAAGTTGAGACTATTATGAGGCATCTGGACCTAAGTTGAGACTGTTTGGGGGCGTATGGACCTAAATTAAGACTATTATGAGGCGTCTATACCTAAATTGAGACTATTATGAGGTGTCTGGACCTAAGTGAGACTATTATGAGGCCTCTAGACCTATGTTGAGACTATTATGAGGCGTCTGGACCTAAATTGAGACTATTATGAGGTGTCTGGACCTAAGTGAGACTGTTTGGGGGTGTCTACCCTATGTGAAGGATGGCTAAAGAAAAAGATTGGTAATCTTACGAAAAGATAGGTAATCTTACTAAAAGTTAGGTAATCTTACTAAAAGATATGTAATCTTACTAAAAGATGGCTTGTCTTACGAAAAGGTAGGTAATCTCACTAAAAGAAAAGTAATCTTACTAAAAGATGGCTTATCTTACGAAAAGGTAGGTAATCTTACTAAAAGATATGTAATCTTACTAAAAGATGGCTTGTACCCTAGGGTGTTTTGATGGTATGCTTTGTGTATGCAATGTGAAGCATGAGTATATGGAGATTTGGGTGTTTGGGAAAATTTGTTTCAAGTAGATTTTTTGAGATAAGATGTGCCGTGTGAAAATGGGTTTTTTATAAAATGAGTCGTGTAGGGATTTTTTGATGACATGAGCTACGTAATGTTTATTACATGCTGGGGTTTTGTATTGACGTACCTTCGTTGTGTTTACCTGCAGAAGGAGGCGCCTTTGACCGAAGTCGCTGAAATGATGAGGACGTGTTGGCGCCTCTGACTGACTTTGTTGAAATGTTGAGGACGTGTGGAGCCTCTGACCGACTTTGTTGAAATGTTGAGGACGTGTGGCGCCTCTGACCGACTTTGTTGAAATGTTGAGGACATGTGGCGCCTCTATTTGAATTTGTTGAAGTAAAGGCGAGGTGGCGCCTCTGTCTGAATTTGTTGTGAGGGCGAGGTGGCGCCTCTGTCTGAATTTGTTGTGAGGGCGAGGTGGCGCCTCTGTCTGAACTTGCTGTGAGGGCGAGGTGGCGCCTCTGTTTGAATTTTTTGAAGTGAGGGCGAGGTGGTGCCTCTATCTCAACTTGCTGTGAGGGCAAGGTGGCGCCTCTGTCTGAATTTGTTGTGAGGGCGAGGTGGCGCCTCTATTTGTATGTATGTGTTAAGAACCTCATGAGTTTCAACGGCCCTGACGGTACTTGTGATTCCTCCGCTGGGAGGACTTTGCCACTTGGTTGGGGCGAGACCCAGGCTTATGATGATGGCCGAGGAAGAGAATTCGGGTTTGTGATCCTTTTGAGGAGAGATGTTCGGGCTTACGATGACGACTGTGATTTGTATCTTGGATGGTGAGGAGTACGAGGCCTTTGCGAGGAGGGGAGTTGAGGACACCGCAGGTGCTGGTCAAGGAGAGGAGGGATGCTCGTCTTCTTTTTCCTTCTTCAGTCTTATTTCTGCAGACTTCTCGGGGTATCCGGTTGAGGAAGGTGTCGAGTTCACCGAGGATGATGAGGTGGATGGCGGAGGTGCCGGGATGTGGGATGTTGATAATGTTGAGGATGTGTGGCGCCTCTGACCGAAGTCGCTGAGGATGACGAGGTGGCTGGCGGAGGCGCTGAGATGCGGGAGTCTTTACCAGGTGGTGATGCCGATGACTCAGAGTAGGACTCCTCTTTTTTATTTTCTGTGCATGTTAGTGAGGAGAGCAACAACATATTTGTATTTATATTCAGAAAGTAATGAATTATTTGCATTTTGTTTGTAATGGCCTAGGATTTACTCCTACTTTTTTTTGTGCATGTCGCATGAGCTTGAAATGTTTGGGGTATATGGAGGCTGAGGCAGCTTTTGGCAAGATTTCTGAGCAGTCGGGGGCTGAAACAGTTTTGACAAATTTATGAGCGACGGCGGGAGTGATGTCTCCTGGGACGTGCTTGCTTTGTGCGTGATAGCTATGCTTTTCATGGTCAGCTCTCTTGGGTTATGTGATGGCGCTTTGTTGGATGTGGTAGGCCATTTCCGAGTCGGTGAGGATATCGTTCCCTTGGTTCTGGGGGAAACCTTCCACGGTATAGACCGTTTGGCGGTGGGGGACAGATTCATGCATGGGGGAAGCCCTGCTTTGCCCACTTTATGGTTGCGAGAGAGGCTTCAATCAATGCTTGAGGCTCCGATGTCATTCAGTCCGTGGTCATTTGCTCAGCGGCCGTTGGTTTTGGAGACAGATCAGTCTGAGTGGGAGAGATAGATGGCCAGGCTCGGCACGCATCAGATCCGCTGGTGGGTTCCTCATTGAGAGATAGAAGCTAGGAGGTCTCTTCAGGAATGTTCCTATGTTGTCAGGGTTCTGGGGTTGTCTCAGTCTTCTCTCTTGTTTCCCAACAGTTTGGGATGAGGCAGGAGCCTTTGCTGGGTTGGAATGACATTGCTACTGTGATTGTAGCTTCTTTCCTTATGGAGGACCCATCCACTTTTCTCTTCTTTCTGATGATATGGAGGTATTCTGCTTTTCCCGCTGGGGTACTTTTCAGACATGAAGAGAGTGTCATTCTAACCACCGAGTACTTGGACTGGTATGAGCGGCTTCTTGGACAAACTCAGATGGTTTTGGAGAGAAGATGCGGGGCCATTTTGGGGCAAGGTTGCCGTTCTAGTTACAACCTTCGAAGCGCAGAAGCTTGGGCTAACCCTCAGGATATTACAGGGGACGCTTTATTTGACTATGGGGCCAGAGTTGACAGATTAGTGGGGAGAGGTCCCCTTTTTCAGACTCGCAGGGAGGAGATCCAAACCGAGGCCCAGACGAATGAAGCTTTGAGAGCTACCAGATTATCTCACATAACGGGGAGGACTCATAATCTCGAAAGGAGGGAGACAGAGATGGTTCAGGTGGAATGAAAGAAGACTCGTCGGGGACGAGGGAAGAAAGGGAAGAATGGCGAAGGCACAAGCACAAATGGCATGGAGTGACCTTCTGAAATTCTGAGCACCCATTCATTGTCTGTTTGCAGACACATTAGTTTTTAGATGTTTTATGTGCTTTTAGCATGTTGTGAGTCGAGAGTAGACCGTGCTTGAACTCATCAAGAAGTGTTTTAACTCTAAGAATTTGTGATTTGCTCTTTCGAGTTTTATCGAGACGCAAAATTTGTTTGCTTGCATCTCTTTTGAGCTTTGATGGCACCAACTCTTGGTACTCTGCTTGCTCTTTGTCTATTCGCATTGGTTCACCACATCTTCGAGAAGAGTTGAGACGGATAAGCATTGGCTCGAGATGGTTGTTATCTGACGAAGCCCCGGTCCGAAGAAATAACTTTGACGAAGTTCTGGGTTCTCTTTCTAAAGAAAGCCCCAGTGTGAAGAAGTGTCTTGACGAAGCCCTAGCTTAAACAAAATGACATGGAAAGCCCCTGTTTAAAGAAGTGTTTTGGCTTTGAGTCCAAAATGATTGGTACAGCCCCCAGTTTGTTTGGTCATTCGAGGGAGTCCTGGGATGTATCAGTCAAACTAAAACGTAAAAGAAATGATTTGTAAAGTACACTTTGCAAGGGCGCATTTTTTTTTGAAATGTGGGAATGAGTCCCTTTTGTGTGAATGCTTTATTTGACGTAGGCACAAAAAACATGCTTTCGGGTTTGACTCTTTTGAGAGAGTACAAGCGTGTAAAAGTGTATGGAAGTCCTTGCTGACAGAAAATCAGTGTGTAGCTCTATTTTCCTATTTTGTAGAAAAAGAAGACATGTCGAGACATTTGAAAACTTGTTCTATTCACAATGATCACGATATTGCTTAAAACCCTTTATTGATGTTCGGGATATTCAACAATTAAACTTGATATGTTTTGATTAATCATGAGGAGAAAGTCAACCATTATCAAGGATCGAATTTGGCCATGTGTAAAAGAAGGTTTTGTGTATAGGAGAGGTCATTGATGAGACTGGGTTTGTGGAATTTGTATGTGCTTATGACTGGACCATTTCTGGTTGCCTACGTTCCTCTCATTGTGAGGAGCTCAGGTCGCCGTAGTTCGGGCGTACTGTGTTTGGATTTGGGGCAAGGGCCTGAATATTTGTGGCTCATTTGGTGGAAAGGCTTGGAAGGAAGGTTGGGTGATGAGGCATGGGCCTGGAGATAATTTCTTGACAAGTCGCTTTTGACGGCTACTTAATTGATCTCATTGCTTCTTGATCGTTGCTCTCACAAGGAAGAGAAAGGATTTGAATGTAGCTCAAGGACTTATGATATTCTCTTGCCTTTGTTTAAGTTGCTCCATTGGTTTTGACAAATTCTATTCTTCGAGCTTTAAATTCATCCATTTGCCGAGCTTCTGACTAGCGGTGCAAGGTCCTTGGCTTCATCATTTTTTTGAAGCCCCTGCTTGAACTTGATTGATGCACATGAGGGAGAAGGCAAGCCCCTAGATTATTATTGACATGAGATCAATCGTTTAATGCTGAGTGACCTTTTATTGTTCCATGATGTTGCCGCCGTTGTTGACTTGGTCAAGGTGATGATAGGGATGTGATTTGGAGAGTGTATGGATGGATGGAGGCCTTTGTGTGGAGTATGGTAAGGTGTATGAGGAGCTATCGATTGACTTTCTCACACTAATTAATCAAAGCATTAATCATTTGGGGAATTACTTGTTGAGCAATGCAAATGATCATATAGAACAAAACCCTCTCATTGAATGTAATGTGGGGTGCAAAATAATGTCTCAAGTCTAGAAAGAAAAGAAGAAGACTCATTTAGGAAAATTAAAGACTTAATTATAATGTCCGAGGAGGACTTGATTGAATGATAAAAGTACTAGAACCTACGAGGTTTTAATGTATGACTTTCTCTCTCTCTTTTTTTTTCATTCAAGCATGGCTTGCATTTTCTGGTAACGACGCTCCTCTTGGGCTACGAGCTTCTTCGACAGGTAATCCAATTTGCATCTCTTTAGGCTCTTCAGTCGTCCCCAAATTCACTTTGGTTAAAACCTTCTCGGCAGCTTGGGCTCGGTTTTCCTCTCGTTTGACAACATGCTTAAAGATGTATTGTTCATTTAGTGTGTCTGCATCTTTATCAAGTGAATCATCATTAACTACTCTTGGTTTGTTAGTTAATTTATCATTTGTTAAAGTGGCAATGAGGGGATACTCAGAAAGATCGAATTTTTATTCAACGCGTAAGGGAACACGGCGTTCGCTACAAATTCATAGTCCTTAAGCATAAGGCCGACTCGAAAGACTGGAATTAAAACATGACAGACTCTGGGAAATTTTCAAAGATAGACTCTAAGACACGAGGGGTCAGTCCAAGCTTCTCAATCATGTCCCTTCTGCTGGATGTCGGTCCCGAAAAAGTGGTCCAGTTTTTCAGTGGTATCTTTGGCGGGTTCAGGATGCTTATCCGCTGCCGGTGGTGATGACTCTGGTAGCCATTCTTTGATTCTCTCTTCCGGGTTCTTTATTGCGGAAGCCCCGGGTTCTGTATTTGTGTCCCCAATCATTACAGAAATTATAGAGGACTTATCCATATACGGGGTTTCATCAAACGCCACCATGCTTACCCCGTCATTTCTAGGGAGAGGGTTTTCGACTATGTTGGGGCCGCGGGGGCGCTCCAACTTTCCTTTCTCTATCAAACTTTGGACAACTTTCTTCAAGATAAAGCAATGGTCGGTTGTGTGGCCGGGATAGTTGTGGTAAGCATACTGCTTGCTCATATCCAGGTTAGGATTGGGATTCCTTGGTTGGTAATTCGCGAGGGGCTTGAGCATGTTTCGTTTGACCAGTGTCTCGAAGACTTGGCTTAAGGGCATCCCGAGGTCAGCAAAAGGCTGGAAGCGCTTCCTTTGACGGAGACCGTTATTCGTTGGGGTTCGGTTCTGAAAGTAGCGGACTGCTCCGGTAACCTCTCCCCTCTTGTTTGGATGTGTTTGGTAACCTCTTTCCTCATGCTTAAGAACAATCTTCCCTTGCATTTCTTTTACATGTTCTATTAACCAAGCCACATGGGGGTCACTTGGCAGAGGTAGTTCACCGATTTCTGGGATGGAACCCGAAGCATAGATGGATTGGCTAATGGGGTCGCCATTCGGGAGTCCTGCGGAGGCAAGTGAGTGTATCCCCATTTATACCCTTAGTTGCCAAAGCTGTAGCCAGGGGCACGATCATCGAGGCCATGCTAGACCGTGTTTGGGAATTGAGAGAATGCTTCAATAGCCCCGAGAGGCTGTCTGGTAGGTGGCAAATTTAAAAGATCGGGATATCTGCTAGTTATGTTTGTCCCTGGCAGGCATTGTGATTTTGCGTTGCGGTTTTGAGGCTCATATAGAGGCAAGGGGTTAAATCCCGGAGGATATTGGGTAGCATTTGGATCTGAGGGAGTGGGCCCATAGGTGTGCTGGTGATATTGAGCTTGCGGAGCGGGGCCGAAAAACTGATTGTGCTGAGGTTGAAAAATTGGATCTACTTGACTGAGGCTTGAATGGAGCTTTGAGCGGGAGCTGCTTTGCATTGTAGGATTCTCATAACCTTATGGAGGAGGGACTTGCTGATAGCTTTGGGAAACCGGAGGAGCTGGCACATCTTCGTCTTCTACGAGAATGGATGTACCATCAGGTTGGGGAATTGCCACTGACCCACGACGACACATGGTATCCACAATCCAAGCTTGTTGCTCTTCTTGGCTCCTTTTGAAGGCTTGCAACACTTCCTCAATTGTCTGGAGGTTTTCCGAGGGTGGGGTTCCATTCTCTTCACTGTTATCTGTTGACTCGGCCATTGGGGAATAGAGGACTGTCTGAACTGCTGACCCGGACGGACTGTCGGATCTTGTGACCTCAATGCTAAAAAGACGACAACCGGGGACCCTCAACCACTCTCGGTTCGCTGCAGCAGGCGGAAGGCTAGGATTTTAGACTCAGGAGGGCATTTTGGCCGAATGGGGGAGCTCAATCCGACATGCATTTTCTTTTTTTTATTATTTTTTTGTTGTTTTAATTTACTTAAAACATGTTTTCTCAGAATCCTAAATGGGTTGGAAAATATTGCTCTTCTTTTTCGCAACTATTCAAGATCCTGGGTCAGTGGAAACCACCACTACGGCTATAAGCCCCTCATTTTCATCTGCATTGTGCCCTCCCAGGGTGGACATCCCCAGGCGAGGGTCCTATAGGGCAAGCGGTTTCCACCGACCAAAAGAAAAATGAGCCTAAGGATCGAGCCTGTCATGTTCGTTGTAATGCGTCTGCCATATGAATAGTGAACGTGGCCATTACCTAAGTCAAGATCAAGTCAAGAGTTCGGCATAACCTCTCTTTGCCTTACCTGCGCAAGGGATCTATGACTTTAGGTTTTGGCTAGGTCATATTGTCATGGATGACGTATTAAAGGCTTGCTGACATGGTGTCATGTGGGCATGTATGTACATCCGATGTGGACCATAGTCTGAGTTTAACACTAGAAATCAAGATCGGGTCAAGATTTTAGCATGACCTCTCATTGCCTTGCTTTTGCAGGTGATCCTAAGTTTTAGGTTTTGACTTAGATAATGGCCAACATGGGGTATGCATCTAGGCTTTATGACATGGTGTCACATGGGCATAGACGTATATTCGGTATGTACCATATCTGAGTTAACGCTAGAAACCAAGATCAGGTCAAGATTTTAGCATGACCTTTCATTGCCTTGCTCTCGCAAGTGATCTTGAGTTTTAGGTTTTGACTCAGATAATGGCCGACATGGAATATGCATCTAGGCTTTGTGACACGGACTGGATCAAAAAACCAACCAAGTCAGGACAGAGTGTGACTCAATAGTGCATAGTTGACACAGACTAGGATGGGAATTTTGGAATGATCCCGTGCGCGCTTGAAAGGCATAGGAAGGACAATTGAACTGCATCTGAGACCATCCCGGGTTTGGGGTTGTAGTGTGCAGTGTACAGGATAAGAGTACGCGTAGTGTGCGGTCACTGAAATTTAAGAACATAAAGCAAGAACTTAAAAACTTACCAGTCCGTGGCGCTGTGACATCTCAGACCACCAGCATGGTTGGTATCGGCATGAGAGAAGTATACCAGCCAATATACTAGGTATATATATTTTTGCATATTTTTTTTATTGAATAAGCAGAGCAATAAAAGAAAAGCACACACGTGAACATACACAACAGTCAAAGGAAGGGGTAAAAACGAAAGTTTGACCCACACAATGTTTTAAAAATCTTTTTAGAAGTTTTAAAAACAAATAGTCCCCAGCAGAGCCGCCAACTGAAATTACATGATCTGGAAATTTTATGGTTCCGTTTTGAAAGATGTGGGACGGATGAATTTCAATTTTGAAACAGAGTCGCCATGTGTGAGTACCCCAGTCCAACTCGCGACCCGTAAAAGTGCCTTTTACTCAATAAAAGTGCGCTAGGGAGTGTTTTGGTAAACTTCCGGCTCATTTCGAGACTTCCGGAAGCTTTTTATAAGTTTCCCGCTAAGGAAGGACCTAAAAAGGATTATACAGATTGGACCTTTAAGGAATAACGCAGAAAGGGTCCAGATTTCGCCACCTGGCTCATTTCTAGAAGAAAGGCAGTTATTTTGATTGGTCGTGCGACACAATGAATTAATTCCAATCAGTTGTTAAATAAAGGATTATTCCTCATTTGTAAAGGGGGGCAACTATCACACTGTAAAGGAAAGGGCTCGCTCTCTCTCTCTCCTATCTCTCTCTCTAATCCCAAACAGAGGAGGCAAGATTGCTCGCTCAATCGTCTTCTCCAATCGCCAAGCTCCCTCTCCGGCCAAGCCCACCACCAGTCTCTCTCCCTCAACCCAATCGCCGGTGACCCAATCTCCCCAATCAAAAACACCGTCTCCTTCACCCCCAAACCAACCGGCAACCCAATCGCCTTCCACCGTTCACCACCACCACCCTTCAACACCAAACCTCTCTCTCTAAACCAATCGCCGTCCGCCCCTCCGATTACAACCGCTTTCTCCGTCGTTACCACTCTCTCTCCACCCAACAGTGACCAGTCTCCACCTCTCTACCCATTCACCGTTACAGCCATCGCCAACCAAACCCAATCAATCGCTAAATCAACCCTCACTCAATCGCTATTCAACCAGAAACAACGCCAATCAATCCATCACCGTCCCCTGTTTCTCAACGCCAACAATGACCGCTGCACCACCAATTTCAGTCGAAGCCTTGAAGCTTCACAGCGAGCTCAAATTCTCATCGTCCCGAAGCTGATTTGAAGCTCTCTACACCTAACTGGGTGTAGAGATCGTGGATACTACGAGGGTACGTCCTAATTCCTTTTCTCTCGCTTCTCAATTAATCATGGGTTTTGCCGTACTTGGTTTTGTTCAGGCTAGAACCTGAATGGATTTGAATTGGTATTGTTATAACTTCATTTTGTTCCCAGTATGGCTTGTTCTGTATAATTGGGCTTTGATGTTGTTCTTCATGCTAGATCTGACTGAATTAACATTGTTATAATCTCATGTTTGTTCCCAGCTCATTGTGATCTGAGTGCTTAAGCATTGGTTTGTTATTGTTTTGTCTAGACACTAAATAGAGGATTAATCCTTCATATTCATTCTCTTTCATGTGTTTATCCATATGGTGATAATATTGCCTCGTTGCAATTATAATGATTTAATCTGCAATCTAGTTGTTGCCGTTAATTCCTTTTTTGGTTAACCTCGTTGTTGCTATTGGCTTGTTCCATTAATTAATCTCGTTGTTGTCGTTAATTTCATTTTGTTTACCTCGTTGTTGATATTGGCTCGTTCCTGTAATCAAATCAGTTGTAAACCTCTGCATAGGGCATAGTATGTCCCGCGACACATCGGGCCAAGTATGTCCTGTGTCACGCGACATACTAAGTCACACTGCAGATGGTCCCTTTTCAGTTGTAAGTTGTTTGCCTCGTTGTAATCGGGACGTGGCCCCCCAATATAAGTGGCTCACAAGTTGTATACCTCGCAGTTTATCAATAAAGCATTAAAATGCATTTTGTCACATATTTTGTCTCACACATTTGCACACACGTTTGAATGAATTGGATGTTGAACATAGAAAGACTCGTCTACGGATGAGGCGTGTTGGGTGAACTCTCGGTTCTTCCCAACACGTAACCTGACCCCCGAACCCATTTTCTCATTTTAAAAGGTTTTCAATGTTTCCTTAAAAACGGCGTGGCGACTCCCTTATTCTCATTTTTTCGGCGAGCGTTCATTGAGTGGAGACTCCGCTGGGGACTTGAAACTTGGTTTTCAAAAGTGGGTCAAACTTTCATTCTTGTTCAACATTCCCTTCATTCACTTGTGTGTGCTTTGTTTATGACATTATATGTGTCGTTTGCATATTATGTGCTTTGTTTTATTCCTGTCCCTGCTTGTGTCCCATCTTTGTTGTTTGTGTTGCTGATGCTGGGGCTTGAGATATTGTTTTGATGCTTAGAGGCTGGGGCTGGTTATGATGCTTTTGTCCAGGGTTCTGGCAATGTGACTCCTTCTGTCACGCGACAAAGCGTGCCTTTGATTTCCTGTGTAGCGCGACAGAAGGTGCCACTCTGCAGGATTTGATTTCATTGATACAGGTTGTGGTTGTGGGCTACCCCCATAATCAATATTATTGATCCTTGCTTATTGTACTCTGTGGAAGTGTGTGTGTGAGTTGTTTTCATTTCTCCCCTTTTTCAAATAAAAAAAAAATAATAAAAAAAAATCATTTTCGCAAATAAAGGAAGATAGTCATCCGCACACTACACCACGTAGATCTAGAACCCTCGGGTGCGATTGACGGCATCGCTGACGGTGATAATATTCGCCTACGCTTGAGCGCCTAATGTCAAACCTATCCCCCTAGCGCATTATAGGTGGCACCACACATTTAACCTTACCCAAAACGGTTGGTTTTAACACGCCATTTTCAAAAATACTCTAAAATGAATTGCTTCAAAATTTTTAAAAGGCCTTCGTACCTATCCCAAAACCTAGCACGTGTGGGCATGTTGCCATCGCAACATGGTTTCACGAAAGGACATGTCGTTCCCACGGCATGTTCTAACGAGAGATCATGTCGCTTTGTCAATGTGCACCGACGAGAGGTCATGCCGGATTTTTCCTTGAAATTCTTCAGGAATACCCGTTATGCTGTCCAAATTTCTCCAGAAATTGGGGCTGCTCGTTCGTCCCATAAATGCTTTGGTTTTGTTTAGGTATTATCGCCTATTATTAATTTTGAATCAATACATTTTGCGTATTTTTGGATGATGTGTCCTTAGGTCCCCCGAGGTCTAGATTGTGTGAATAAAGGATTAGCCTTTTCCAACCGTCTCTAGGATTTAAAACACCGATTTCTACTTGAACATTAATAAGTGTTGCACGAGTCCGTCTCCTTCCGTATTCTTCCCTCTCCCGTACCTCCTCAAGATTCTCTATCCTCCGCCTTATACACGCTCTTTCCGCTCCAAGGCTACGGCAAGTTGGGTGTGCGCTCTCGTTCTCGGCGCTCATTGGTCCATATTCCCGAGGCAGAAGCAGTTCAAGTGCCCGAGCGGTCATTAATCTGATCTGGAATCCAAAAGGCTCGGTGCAGAGAAGATTATGGCCCACAAGTCTGGAAGTTCATATCCCATGGGTCAGCGGAGTGCAAATGGTGTGTCAATCGAAAAGTGGCGAGCTACCTTTGAAGCTGTTTTTTCCTCGCAAGCGGGAGGCCCGGTTACTTGCTCAGATTGTTAAAGATAAGGAGGGCGATTTGTGAAGGACAGAAAGATTTAAAAAAGAGTCCTCACCTCACCGATGGCAGCGATACCCTTCCTCCCGTCCGAAGTTGATGCAGCCAATCAGTCCTCGTAGGGTCTAGAATGTCCACTGTCGGACATGAGTCTGTCAAGTCCAAGTTGGACCAGTTTTGCTTTGCAGTGATAAAAAAATCTTTGTTTCTATTCTTGCTAGACTCGAGACATTACTAGCACACCTAAGTTACACTCGATTGAAATGGTCTTATTCCAAATGATCACTTGTGCTGCTCACTGACTAATGCTTTGAAATGGCTAATATTTAAATTAATTCGAGCGAGAAAATCGACTGATATCCTTCCCAAAGTGGGGCTTGCCAATTCCCCATCTTGCATCTCATATGCTCACACCCCTTTTATCATCCTCGTCGTTCCATCGCTCAAAGAATTTGCAGGAATCTTCCTCAGTTAAAGCTTAAGCAAGCAATGAAGACTTAATCTCATTTGGGTCATCCGGTAGGGATTGCGGTTGAAGCCTTTCACCCTAGGGAAGCCATTACCTCACCCTCACTAAACAATACCCTTTGATTTCAAGATCGGCATGTTTTGAAACCCTGTTTAGCCATCACCTTTGCTCCTTGCCGAGAGAAGTCCAAGTAATGCCAAGAAGTTAGCTTCGAGAAGCGGCGATGCACAAAATACTCAAGCCATGAAGGAAGGACAAAGATAATCCTCAACTCCTCAAAGAGGCCTTCCAAGTTATCAAAATAAGGATGTTAAATCGTCACAATCCAGCAAGAATCCTCAAGAGGCTTTCCAAAAGAAGGATGTTAAATCCTCACCATTCAGCAAAAATTCCCGACTTCTCAAGAAGCTCTCCAATGTTCAAAAGGAGCCTGAATTCTCGAAAGTTCGCAAAAAGTTCTCGATAGCTTGGATTTTCTCTCGTCAGCAATCCACTAAAAATCCAAACCATCCTCTCGATTTTAGAGGATATTACCATTACCTTGACCCTTGCCTTTGGCCAAATTCAAAACTTGACCTCTCATTCTTAGAGGCAATCAATCTTCCTCGCCGTAGATTTTCCAAACACATCCCTGCAAGCCAACCTCTCATCTTTAGAGGTTCAGTCAGCAAAAGGCCCAGCCGACCTCTCATCTTAAGAGGTCACAATTTTCCAAATTACCCGATGGCCGATCGAAGCCTTGAAGCCCAGCTACAGTTCCTACCGGATAGTAGTTTCATTCTAATATCTTCGAGATCTAAATCAAATTAATGCTTCGTTGCTTGCTTAAATTGGAATCTAATCCATCTTGGTTCAAAATCATCAATCTAAGATTGTGCAAATTCAATCCATTCATTTGGCACTTCATGTGAGCATATTTCATTTCTCTTCCGCAAACACTGCCCGTGGATGTCCCACTGGGGCTTCGCAGCCGTGTCCCTCATTGGCACTCCAAGGAGACATGTTCCTCAATGCTTTGATTCTCAGAAAATCCTCAAAGGTCCTCAAAATCTCGAAATTTCACATTCCTTCTCTCTTCAATCGGGATAAGCCCGAACTACGGCGACCTGAGCTCCTCCTAAGGAGGGGAACGTAGGCAACCATAACTGGTCCGGTCGAAATCACAAACACATCTCAGAAAATCCGGTCTCGTCAAGGACCGTTCCTATACACTTTCCACCCTTCCGAGCTTGATTCTCGATATCAGTTGGTTTTCTCCTCGTGATTAATCAAAATATTTGTTCATATCAGATTTAGTGTTTGAATAACCCGAACATCAATAAAGGGTTTTAAGCAGCCTTGTGATCATCATGAATAAGACATGTTTTCAAATGTCTCGACATGTCTTCTCTTTCTACATTCTAGGATTAAAGAGCCAAACACTGTCTTTCTGTCAGCAGGGGCTTCCATACACTTTTTCACACCTTGTCGTGCTTATACTCTCTCAAAAGAGTCGAACCTAAAGCGAGTGTGTCATACACAAAATCGGGATTCATTTTCCACTTTTCGAAAGATGTGCCCCTGCACGTATATATTTCCGAGTCTATGACTGATTGACTAAGGTCTTAAAAGATGGGCGCCTCCTGGGCCGCATGACGATTCTGCCTGTAATGGGTCTGCATTGGATCTCTTCAAGCTGGGGCTTTGCTATGTTGTCCTCTCAAGCTCTCCAGATTCCCTCCGGGTTTGCTTTGCGTTATCAACTGGGGCTTCGCCAAGCCGGGATCATTCTCTGCACTTTATCTGATGCTTGCTGCCTAAGGCGCGCGATCCACCTTGTCCTTGTCAGCAATAATCAACCTGCTGCGGTCTGTACTCTTTGGGTACACCCCGACTTGCCTAGCTACGCCATACCGTCTATCTTTCATGGGAGAGGGTTCAACCCATACATCATCATATACACAGTCATTCCACCATAAATCCATCATATCATAATGGCTACATACATATCCGCTTGTCAAGCCTTACAAAATCCTCACTCCATTTTCATCCCCAGCCGAGATGGACTCGTGCAATGAATTTAACAATGCTTAGAGCTAGTAATAACTAATTTCAATAAAATGCAAAGTGCCTAGTAGTGTTGTGTTTTTCCCCTCACAGGGTACAATAATCAAGTGATCATAATCTGATCATGGGGATTGCTCCTCAAATCACAACCTGGACAAAGATTTCAAATCCTGCAGATGGCATATTCTGCCTTTATCATCTTCATCGGTCTCGTCATCTTCTGATTCATCAGCATCGTCTAA
The DNA here is from genome assembly GCA_022495995.1 of Adenophora triphylla var. japonica. Taxonomy (NCBI): domain Eukaryota; kingdom Viridiplantae; phylum Streptophyta; class Magnoliopsida; order Asterales; family Campanulaceae; genus Adenophora; species Adenophora triphylla. The sequence goes on along the minus strand of JAFEMH010003922.1, from coordinate 103,142 downwards.
AAGAGCCCTAGCTGCCTCAGTCTCCAAACAATGCTCGTCAAGCTCATCAGCCTCGTTGGAAAATCATCATCAAAATCCCGTCTTGAAATGGAAAATTATCAGCAATATCTGTCTTGCAATAGAAAATCAGCAACACCCATCTTGCAACGTCAAATCATCGTCAAAGGTCCATCTTGCAATGGCAAATGTTCATCGAAGGCCTGTCTTGCATTGGCAAATGTTCATCCAAGGTCCGTCTTGCAACGACAAATCCTCAGCAAGGTCCGTCTTGCAATGGAAAATCATAATCAAAGTCCGTCTTGCAACGGTAAATTGTCAACAATGTCAGTCTCACAACCTCAAATCATCAGCAGGGTCCGGCTTGCAACGGTAAACCAAAGATCAAGGGTCCGTCTTGCAATGGTAAATTGTCAACAACAAAGTTCGTGTTCTACCCGGCAAGTGCTTCCAAAGCCAGCCAATCACTTCAAGTGATCTTCGTGTGCACAACCCTTGCAGGTAAACACAGCACGGTATGAAAGTATATCTCATTTCAACTGCAAATCATCTTGTCTTATGTTTGCTTTCTCGTAAAAGTCATTTCAAGTCTTGGAGTTCATCTCGCGGTACTTTTGAGTTAAATCTCGATACCTTTTAGGCTTGTTCCTATATTTTTTAGGCTTGTTCCTATATACCTCGTTAGGCTTGTTCCTATACCTCGTAAGGCTTGTTCCTATATACCTCGTTAGGCTTGTTCCTATACCTCGTTAGGCTTGTTCCTATACCTCGTTAGGCTTGTTCCTATGTCCTTTTAGGCTTGTTCTTATACCTCATTAGGCTTGTTCCTATACCTCATTAGGCTTGTTCCTATACCTTTTTAAGGCTTGTTCCTATGTCTCTTAAGGCTTGTTCCTATATCTCTTAAGGCTTGTTCCTATACCTCGTTACGCTTGTTCCTATACCTCTTTAGGCTTGTTCCTATACCTTTTTAGGCTTGTTCCTATACCTCTTTAGGCTTGTTCCTACACCTCTTTAGGCTCGTTCCCATGTTTTCGAACTACGATCTGGCTTGATTCCCTTTTAGGGATACGTAGGAATCCTTTCTCCAAAGGTCCAGCCATCCAATCTCGTCAACCATATCGTCAGCCGCTCGTTAGGCTTGGGATCCTTCTTATCGACAACCTCACTTCTTCCATAAGTGACATTGCCGAGGGGCTCTGTGAGTACCCCAGTCCAACTCGCGACCCGATAAAAGTGCCTTTTACTCAATAAAAGTGCGCTAGGGAGCGTTTTGGTAAATTTTCGGTTCATTCCGAGACTTTTGAAAGCTTTTTATAAGTTTCCCGCTAAGGAAGGACCTAAAAAGGATTATACAGATTGGACCTTTAAGGAATAACGCAGAAAGGGTCCAGATTTTGCAACCTGGCTCGTTTCTAGAAGAAAGGCAGTTATTTTGATTGGTCGTGCGAAACAATGAATTAATTCCAATCAGTTGTTAAATAAAGGATTATTCCTCATTTGAAAAGGGGGGCAACTATCACACTGTAAAGGAAAGGGCTCGCTCTCTCTCTCCTATCTCTCTCTCTAAACGCAAACAGAGGAGGCAAGATTGCTCGCTCAATCGTCTTCTCCAATCGCCAAGCTCCCTCTCCGGCTAAGCCCACCACCAGTCTCTCTCCCTCAACCCAATCGCCGGTGACCCAATCTCCCCAATCAAAAACACCGTCTCCTTCACCCCCAAACCAACCGGCAACCCAATCGCCTTCCACCGTTCACCACCACCACCCTTCAACACCAAACCTCTCTCTCTAAACCAATCGCCGGCCGCCCCTCCGATTACAACCGCTTTCTCCATCGTTACCACTCTCTCTCCACCCAACAGTGACCAGTCTCCACCTCTCTACCCATTCACCGTTACAGCCATCGCCAACTAAACCCAATCAATCGCTAAATCAACCCTCACTCAATCTCTATTCAACCATAAACAAAGCCAATCAAGCCATCACCGTCCCCTGTTTCTCAACGCCAACAACGACCGCTGCACCACCAATTTCAGTCGAAGCCTTGAAGCTTCACAGCGAGCACAAATTCTCATCGTCCCGGAGCTGATTTGAAGCTCTCTACACCTAACTGGGTGTAGAGATTGTGGATACTACGAGGGTACGTCCTAATTCCTTTTCTCTCGCTTCTCAGTTGTTCATGGGTTTTGCCATACTTGGTTTTGTTCAGGCTAGAACCTGAATGGATTTGAATTGGTATTGTTATAACTTCATTTTGTTCCCAGTATGGCTTGTTCTGTATAATTGGGCTTTGATGTTGTTCTTCATGCTAGAACTGACTGAATTAACATTGTTATAATCTCATGTTTGTTCCCAGCTCATTGTGATCTGAGTGCTTAAGCATTGGTTTGATATTGTTTTGTCTAGACACTAAATAGAGGATGAATCCTTCATATTCATTCTCTTTCATGTGTTTATCCATATGGTGATAATATTGCCTCGTTGCAATTATAATGATTTAATCTGCAATCTATTTGTTGTCGTTAATTCCTTTTTTGGTTAACCTCATTGTTGCTATTGGCTTGTTCCATTAATTAATCTCGTTGTTGTCGTTAATTTCATTCTGTTTACCTCGTTGTTGATATTGGCTCGTTCCTGTAATCAAATCAGTTGTAAACCTCTGCATAGGGCATAGTATGTCCCGCGACACATCGGGCCAAGTATGTCATGTGTCACGCGACATACTAAGTCACACTGCAGATGGTCCCTTTTCAGTTGTAAGTTGTTTGCCTCATTGTAATCGGGACGTGGACCCCCAATATAAGTGGCTCACAAGTTGTATACCTCGCAGTTTATCAATAAAGCATTAAAATGCATTTTGTCACATATTTTGTCTCACACATTTGCACACACGTTTGAATGAATTGGATGTTGAACATAGAAAGACTCGTCTACGGACGAGGCGTGTTGGGTGAACTCTCGGTTCTTCCCAACACGTAACCTGACCCCCGAACCCATTTTCTCATTTTAAAAGGTTTTCAATGTTTCCTTAAAAACGGCGTGGTGACTCCCTTATTCTCATTTTTTCGGCGAGCGTTCATTCACAATGCCGTTTTGTTATAGCCCAAAACATTGAATAAAGGTTTTGTGTGATGAGATTTTTGAGTTCGGAGGTCAGGTTACGTTTTGGGAAGAGATTCTTTGTGCTCACCCAAAATGCCTCATTTTCATGAGTCTTTTTGTACCCTTTTATTTGACTATTTGTGTGTGTGCGTGTGTGCTTTTTAGGAATTAAATCTGCTTTAGGGACTACATTGTAAATATATATATTGCGCAATAGTGTATTTAAAAACTGGAAATTTGGGCAGAGTTTCGGAAGGAGATCGTACCAATGTTGGTTTGTGTCTATCTTCCTCGGGGGAATGTGTGTGGTTGAGGGTGTTTAAAGAGGAGAGAAATTCTGCACTCACTCGGGCAGAACCTCCCCTAATTAACTCTCGATATCACACTCGGAGGGATCTAAAGAGGAGAGAAATTTTGCACTCACTCGGGCAAAACCTCCCCTAATTAGCACTCGTTTGACACTCGTTTAGGCTAGTGGATTTGAACCGGTTTGAGCCGTTTAGGTGTTTGGCTAGGGATGAATAGTGTTTGTGGGACATCGAGGGTTGATCGGGACATCGGAAGGGCGTCGGATGGACTTCAGAGGCATTTCGAAAGCGCTTCGTCGCTTCGGAAGGCGTCGAAGGGAGGCCGAAGGGGTGCCAGAAGGCTGCAGAGCTCTCCAGAAGTTTCAAGGAGGAAGATAAGAAGTTGAGGTGTGTTTGAAATGAGAGGGGAAGCTCTCTATTTATAGGCCCTGGGGATGACAAACTGATCCGTGCAGATCAGTTTGTTGTTGTCCTTTTCCAGAATCTTTGGCCCTTTTTAGGGCTTTTTAGGGAATATTGCCATAATAAGCTGATTGATCCGCGCGGATCAATCTGCATTGTCCTTTTCCAGGATTTGAGGGAATCTTGTAGACTTTTGGGAGATTTGGCAATGATGATGGCGTGTTAGCAAAGTGATCCGCGCAGATCAAGTTGCATTCTGACAGTTTTTTTTGACTTTTTTGTCATTTCCTGCCAAGTCCTTGAATTCCCTTTTATCCCTGAAAGGTCCTTCCTTGGTTTGGATGGTCAGCTTGGACCTTTTGGACGTTACGGGTCTTCGGGATCACAGATGCGTGAATCCTCAAAGTTTTTCGTATGCTCGGAGTGAGAGCGGTCCGGATTTGGGTACTTACAGTTATGTAATAGGATCTGCACCTTTCGTTTTGAGAAGTTCTCTGTTGGGTCAAGAAAAATTGAAGCGCAACTTACAGCTGTGGAGCTCCCCTCTCACTGTGTTGAGCGCCCCCCAGCTCTCCATGACGCCCCCAATAAATTTTCTAAGTGCCCCTAGAGCTCTTGTGAGCGCCCCTCGCTCTCTATTGAGCACCCCTAGCTCATTCTTGAGCGCCAACTTGAGAACCCTCATAAGTGCTCTTTGTTGAGCGCCCCCAGTTCCTCCATGGCGCCCCAAGGGATCTTATGAGCGCCCATTGCTCTTTGTTGAGGGCCCCCGGCTCATTTTTGAGTGCCAACTTGAGAACCCTCCTAAGTGTTCTCTATAGAGCCCAAGATTCAAGCGCTCCTAACAGTTCAACTCTCAGAATTAGAAGATTTCTGAAAATATGAAGATCAACAACCTTGTAATCTTAAGGATCCTTTTATATGAATACACCTGTCACAAGACAACTCTTATCCTTATCCAAATACTTTGTGTCTAACAGCTATATTGGACACGTGCTCCAATCAACACTCAACAGCACATTGTCCTTAGAGTTTATCCACAAAGATCTCTAATGGCTAGTTTTTGAAGCTCCCTAAAAATAACCCATAACTTCAACCATTTGAAGTTGCTTGAGATTTTGATTGTTATACCTCCATTGAAGATTGCTTTCAAACTTCCTAGAAATTCAACAACACCTTCATACCTTCATATATCCAAGCCTAGATTTATTACAAATCCTTGTAACACCCAAGAATCATCAAGTTCTAGATCATAAAGATTTATAGAGAGCTTTTGATTCCTTTATACAAACACACACCTTTAAAAGATTGATTAAATAGATCATATTCAAGAGAAACACCGGTTATATTATAGGATTTGTTCTTCAATTAAAGTAGTGTTTAGAAATCCAAGACTAGCAATCTTTGTTGAGGACGTAGATTTTTAACGATTGAAACTCTCCAAATTACTTGTTTTTACTTTCTGCACTTTACTTTGATGTTTATAATTGTTTTTATCATATTTACTTGTTTGATTTTAATAGGTTCAATATATTTTGTTGCATTGTGTTTGTGTTGAAATTGCCTTATCTCATCACATTAATCCTAACTCTTTTAAGCCAAACTAGCACTCCATTTGTGTGTGTGCGCCTCTTTTGATTTTTAGAGCACCTCTAACTTATTCCGCTGTGCATTTTACTATCTATTGAGGCTCCTCTTATAACAAGTTAAAAGTTAGTAAGCATTTGCATTTACTTTACAAAAGGGTTTGAAAAAGTTTCAAAACTGCTATTCATCCCCCCTCTAGCTATTTTTCACACCCATGTTGCCCCTTTGGGACCAACAACTTCTCTTCTACCTTCTTCGCTTTCTCCGAACCTTCATGTAAAATACATGCTCTATTTATATGCCTACTCAGAACCTTGCAAGGTTTTAAACACTGAGCCAAAATTTGCCGCTGAATGGCCCAAATTCGGACTAGGGCGCGATCGCCCCTAGTTAGGATGCGAACGTCCCTTCCCCCAAATCAGCATCCGCGCGATCGCTCGCTTCAGATAGAAACTTGGCGTGGTCGCGTGTCTCATGTTGCGGGGTCGCTCCCCTTAGTGTCACAGGAATTTCGAATTTGCTTGTTTAATCCCCTAATTTAGGCCTCCCCAACTTTGATATCACCAAACCCAACACAAACGACATAATTCCATCGGCTATAATGTACGTCGCCGACACCCACTTTTCATTCTCATTACAAATCGAAACCAATAAATCCTTGAATCCAGTGGCACATGCATCAATGCTAGTCGATTCATATAAGTCAACGTTAAACAGAGCTTTCCGTGGGTGGTCGGCGGGTAATTGAATGTGCGCTCGCCCCGCGAAATTTTGGTTTTCGACGGTGAAAGAGTAAAAAGAGAGTCGCCACGCTATGCTTAAGAGGTGCACTTTGAAAAACCTATGAAAAGAGAACGGGTTCGGGGGTCAGGTTACGTGTTGGGAAGAACCAAGAGTTCACCCAACACGCCTCGTCCGTAGACGATTCTTTCAATTAAACATCCAAGCAAATCCAAAAGTGTGTGCAAATGTTGACAATGAACAAGTGTGGTAAACATGCATTTTATTAATATGAATCGAGACTTACAACTTGTGAGCCAATTATTTAGGGAGGCCACATCCCTACTACAACAATCTAGAACAGATTACAAGGGGAAAAGGTTTCTGCAGACAGGCACGATATGTCGCATGACACATGACACAGGTGACCAGATATGTCGCGTGACACAGGATCACCTATGAACAATGTGTCACGTGACACACAGAGGCCATCTGCAGAAACTTACACAATGAACACTAGAATCAACAACAACTAACACAGATCTAATTAATTGAAAAGATTAGATACGAAATACATAAATAACAACAAATCGACCCCGGGAGTGTGGATATGGGTAGATCCACACCCCCTTGGGGTTTAAACACCAAATTCAAACAACTATTCAACAATTAAAGCTCAATTACACAGATTAAACAATTTAAACAGAGAGATTGCGATTGGGATTCAGTAATCTAGACGGATAGAGTCTGATTACTGAATCCTAACAGAAGTAAACAATAGAATTATGAAGAATTGGGTAGAAGGAAGAGAGAAGAGGGAGTTTGAGATTTGTTACCCTTGTTTCTTCCACGAATTCTGTATCAAGTTAGATACAGAATCCTTCAATTTGCTGCTTCTGGTCTTAGGAACTTGGGAGGATTGATGCAAAGGATCCAAGTGGTTTGGTTTAGGAAATGGGTTTGAATTGGAAGGAATTGGAGTAGGTTGAAGGTAGGAGAGAGAGAGAATTGTGTTTGGGGGCTTTGTTATGACGCAATTTCTGCAGAGTAACAGTAGGTTGGGTTGGGATTTATTTCTGAGAGGGGGAGGGTCTTATTTATAGGCTGCAGTTAGTGGCCTCAAGGTGTCGCACGACCTCACGTAGCCACTTTCTAGGCCTCGAGTTGTCGCGTGACACAAGGTGGCTCAACTGCTTTTGGCGCCAAAACTAGATTCTGGAACCTTCAGGGAAAATACCCAAAAAGTCCAAAAGGTTTTATTCCCAAGAGGTCCTTTGGCATGAGTAAGGTACCAAAAGGTACTTCCTTCGCGGGAAACTTATGAAATTTTTCCGGAAGTCTCGGGATAGGCTGGGAATTTACCAAAATGCCCCTTAATGCAATTTTATTATATTAAAATGCATCTAAAAGGGTTGCGAATTGGATTGGCGTACTTACAGAGCCCCTTGGCAACGTCACTTTTGAAAAAAGTGGGGTTGTCGATAAAATAAGACCCAATCCTAATGAGCATCAAGGGATAAGGCAATGGGCTAGAAGGTGAATCTGGGGAATCGGATGGTTGGACCTTTCTGAGAAAGGATTCCTACGTATCCCTTGAAAAGGGAATCAAGCCAAATCGTAGTTCGGAATTACTAAAACTGACTACAAGCAAGAAATGGGTAGAGATATGTCTTCATACCTTTGCTGTGCTTACCTGTGACTTCTTGAGGGTCGGTACTACTACAGTTGGCTAGTAGCTGCCATTTATGCCAGGTTGTAGCTGCCGGAGGGTCTCATGCTGCAACTGGTATTTGGCGAGTAGCTGCCGGAGGGTCTCATGCTATTGCTGTTTGACGGGTTGTAGCTACCAGCGAGTCTCATGCTGCAACTGGTCTTCGTGGATGCCGGAGGGACTCATACCACTTTGCTGGTGCAGGGTAGTTGCTGGAGGGACTCACACTACTGCTGCTTCTCTTCGTGGATGTCGGAGAAACTCATACCACTTTGCTGGTGCAGGGTAGTTTCCGGAGGGTCTCACACTATTGCTGCTTCTCTTCGTGGATGCCAGAGGGACTCATACCACTTTGTTGGTACAGGGTAGTTGTCGCAGGGACTCAAACTACTGCTGCTTCTCTTCGCGGATGCCGGAGGGACTCATACCACTTTGTTGGTGCAGGGTAGTTGCCGGAGGGACTCACACTACTGCTGCTTCTCTTCGCGGATGCCGGAGGGACTCATACCACTTTGTTGGTGCAAGATAGCTGTCTCACGCTACTTCTTTTGCTCTGCTAGGAATAAGTGTAGCTGCCGGGGGACTCATGCTACTTCTTTTGCTCTGTTGGGGATAAGTGTAGCTACCGGGGGGACTCATGCTACTTCTTTCCTGCTCTTGCATTCTACCGGTTTTGTCAAATGCTGGACGGTCTTTGTTGATTTTTGATTTTTGTGTCTTGAACTTCGCTTGGTAAGCCGGGGACTCTGCTTTCTGGGGAGTTGGCTTCTTTTTGGTGCTTTGGGGCCATTGATCTTTGGAACTCTGCTTGGTAAGCCGGGGACTCTGCTTTCTGGGGAGTTGGCTTCTTTTGGTGCTTCGGGGTCGTTGATCTTTCTGTGCTCTGCCTGGGAGACTATCATAGATACGGACTTTTTTGTTCTTCTTCTTCTTCTTTTTTTTTTTTCGATTTTGCCTGAGGGCCAGTCTTCGAGGTTTTGTGAGACTCAGTTGATCATTGTACCTGCGAGGGAGAAACAATACTCCAAGCGCTGCATCTAACTAAGCTATCTTGTTAGCAAAGATTAATCTAAGTTAGCTTGTTTGCACGAGTCTGTCTGTTCTGGGGAGGAAACGCGATCATTGTGTTAAAAGGTCGGCATTGTCGGGTTTGTTCATGAGATTTTGGAACTGTCTCGGATAGGTGTGTATAGTAGGGGGTCCTCTCCCGTGCATTTTCATGGGCATGTTTATGAGGGTAGGAGGTGTATTATAGCAACGGCGAGTCGGAAAGTGCTCTGGGGTAACCAACGCAGGATTTTCTACACTGTCTGCTATCAACCAATATGTGTCGCCCGACATGCTATGTCTGCTTGGCCTATTGTGTCGCACGACTGAGAGAAGCTTATAACAGGTCCTTTTTAAAGTCGGTTCAGGCTTCATTTGCAAATATTGTCTTCTTAGTAGAGGAAACCAGCAGCCCCTACTTGGCAGATAAGCGAATTCTTTGGCCAAGACTGATACTTTCGGCTGCAATGGAGCATTATAACAAAGAGGTTGCTTCCCGGGAATGTCAATTTCATCAGGATTTTGTCGAAATTTGGGGATTTCATCTGAGGCAACATAGGAGGGTTATTGACAAACGGTACAATATGCCGTGCATTTGGTCCTTGAAAGACTAAAGGGTCGACTGGGATTTGCTTCGGGCTGCATCCTGTTTTTGGGACTTAGAGCGGCATGTCTTTTCTTTGTCATACAATGACTTGACCCCAACCATGGAAGACTTTAGGGCATTGACAGGCTTGGGCGAGGCGGCAACTGTAGCATTCCCACGGGACGGTCGGTCGGTTGTGGAGCAGTTATCGGACTTCTTGTGTCTGCCAGTGGATCAGGTGTTATTTATAATTCTGGGTGATGGGTCCATAGACTTGACTCGGATGGCTAGGTTACGCCTGTCTCGTCCTGAGCTATTTGACCTTTCTACCTCTTTGGATATATTCATGTTGTTCACCCTGTCTGCTTACTATTTATGCGGATATGCCGGAGTCTGCTCAAGTGCGTTGCTGGAGACTGTCAGGCAACTGAGGGGTGACCGGGGTATAGATCTTCGTCAAATTCAATTCGGCCAAGGGGAGATGGACATTGTACCACTGTTGCTGGCTGAGACCTACCATGGCATCGACAGGCTATCAGGGGGATCAGACTTCATGGGAGCAGGAAGCCCTGATTTGTTATCTCTGTGGTTCTCTGAGAGGTTACGCTTGATTAGGCCATTACCAGAGGGTCGGATGGCAATGCCTTGGGTGATTCGGCCATGCAGGCTGCTGAGGGATATGGTCGTTGACAGTTGGCAGATGAGATTGTCGTGGTACGGAACTACTGATCTGAGCTTTTGGATTCCTGCCTGGAACTTACAGACCATGAGGGACATTCAAGATGGATCAGTAGTAGTCAGGCTGCCAGGCTTGCATGTATCTTCTTTCTGTATCCCATCATTGGTGAGCAGACAGTATAGGTACCCTCAGCAGATTGTCCAAGCTTTGAGGGAGAGGCTGATGACCGATGCTGTTTTGATGTCTATGACCGAGCCCCAGGCTATACATTTTTTCAGCAGATCCTTTCTGGAGGGTTTTCTTCCCACTCGTGTACTTCTTCGGCAGTCCAGAGGGTTTACATTTCTGACCACGGAATATCTGAATTGGTATGAGGAGCATCAGGGTCTTGCACAGTTGGCTATAGAGGTTCGCCGCCGGTAATATTTGGGAGCAGATTATCCGTCCAGTCGGTCTTTCAGGGATACAGAGGCACGGGGAAACCCAGACAATGTTACCGGTGATGTTGCTGAGGACTATCGGAAACAAGAGATCCGGAGGGCTGCTTTGAGGGATGATCCAGAGGTGATGGCTCGCAGAGAGGTCTTGAGACAAGAGAGGATTGCTAGGGCTGCCTTGAGGGAGACTAGTCTGATTGAACCACCGGCGCGTGTTATTCCTGAATTGGGACGGGCTCAAACCGATTTATTCGACATTCCTAAGCCAAAGACCTCCCGGGGACCGAGGAAGAGGAAGCACAGAGGATCGAGTTCGGGAGCGGGGACGAGTTCCTAGACACTTTTCTGAGAGATAGGAGACTCTTTTTCTTTTGTGTTTTGAGAGTAGGAATTATTGTATGGAACATGAGTATCCTTTGATTACTTAATGCAGACGAAATAGATGTTGAAAAATTATTCCTTTTATTCGCAGCAGGCTTTTTGAGTCAAAAGCAGGTCGTGCTTGAACTCATCAACAAGAATATTAACTCAAAAATGAACCTTTGAAAAGCTTTGGAACTGTAATCAAAACACTTTTGGCAGGATGAGAGATTTTTGCAGCAATTTAGACCGAACCACAAGTGGTTGCCTACGTTCCCCTTTTGTAAGAGAACTAAGGGGCTCAGGTCTCCGTAGTTCGACTCAATCAACTTTAGTGTTTAAGAAAGGGGAAGACAGAAGGGGGACATGGTGCAACCCTGTTTTTTACCTAGACCGCCCTTTTTAGGGTTTTCGATCTAGCTGGGTATATTCTTTAGCACCGGGCGCGTCCATTATTTTTGCATGGACTGCCTTTTGAGAGGTTTTCAGTCTCGTCTGGGATAATTTTATTGCGCCTTTATATTTATATATATATTTATTTTTTATTTTTTTATTTTTCTTTTTTTTACAGAGGGGGAAAAAGACTCGATCACACATAATACCTCCGCAACTTGTCGCCGTTGACGGGGTGCAGAAATGGGTTGCCATCCAAATCTGTCAGCTGCATAGCTCCTCCGGAGAATATTTTCTTCACTAGAAACGGTCCGACCCAAACATGTGCCTATTTACCCAATGCACTGCTCTGATTCGAGGGCTTCATCTTAAGGACCAGATCACCAACCTTGATGTCCTTGGGTTTCACTTTCTTGTCAAAGGCACGGGCCATTCTTCTCTGATATGCCCGGTTATGCTCCATGGCTTTTAATCTGCGTTCGTCTAACAGAGCCAATTCATTATATCGACTTTGGAGCCATTCAATCTCATTTACTTCATTCTCGAGCAAAACCCGGAGGGATGGAATCTCTAGCTCAATGGGCATGACAACCTCCATTCCGTAGGTCAGAACGTATGGAGTTGCGCCGGTGGCAGTTCGAATTGAAGTGCGGTAGCCCCACAATGCTAAATGCAGCTTCTCCGGCCAATCTCGTCCTCGTTCGGCCATCTTCTTTATGATTCTCTCCAAGTTCTTATTGGCAGCCTCAACATCACTGTTCGTCTGCGGTCTGTATGGTGAAAATTTATGGCGTTTGACCTTGTATTCAGTGAGTAACCGATCAGTTTCTCCTTCGAAATGGGTTCCATTGTCAGAAATGATTTCATTTGGGACTCCGTAGCGGCAGAAGATCAGTTCCTTTATGAAGCGAGCAACTTTCTTAGCTGTGAGCACTTTATAAGATGCAGCTTCTACCCACTTTGTGAAGTAATCTACCGCAACCAATACAAATGAATGTCCATTGCTCCCGGACGGAGTTATTTTCCCAATGACATCAATTCCCCATGTTGCGAAGGGCCACGGAGTTGTCATACAGTATAGGTCATGAGGAGGGATGTGGTTCAGGTTGGAGAATCGCTGGCATTTATCACAAGTCCGCACAAATTGGATGCAATCAGTCTCCATAGTGATCCAGACGTAGCCCAGTCTGATAATGCTATGCATAAGAGATCGAGCGTTCATGTGAGGTCTGCAGGCGCCGTTGTGAACATCTTCCATTACTCTTTGGGCCTTTTCTTTGCTGATACAGTGCAGGAGTGGGCAACCTTCCCTTTTCTTCCATAACTCATTGCCCAGTATGACGTACTGTGCTGATAGTCTCTTTAGAGCTTGCAAGCTTTTGGCATGAACACCCTTTAAGTCTCCTTCTTTATTAACAGGGAAGGATGCTTCACCATGCTTGAGATATTGAAAGATCTGGTTGTACCACGCCTCATTGACGGTTTCGATCTCAATTTCACAGCAAAATGCAGGATTTTCTCGCCTACCGACCCTGAATGGCTTGATCGACTTTCCTTCCGGTATTTCCACCAATGAGGCCAGAGTAGCTAGGGCGTCGGCAAATCTATTCTTATCTCGCGGCAGGAACTGGAATGACACTTCCTTGAACTGACCGACGAGCTCTGCAATGTAAGCATGGTATCTTTGGAGACACGAATCTGAAGTTTTCCATCTGTTGGGGGCTTGATTTATTATCAGCTGGGAATCACCAAACACTTCTAACTCCTCCACATGTCGTTCGAGGGCAGCCTCTAGACCAGCTATGCAAACTTCGTACTCGGCAGCATTGTTGGTAACCGAGAAGTTCAGCTTGATAGCTATGGGGGTATGCATGTCGTTTGGGTCTTCTAGTACCATCCCGATGCCATTACCTCTTTTGTTCGCTGCTCCGTCAAAGAATAACTGCCACCGGTTGCCGCTTTCTATAACAAGAATCCCCTCATCTGGAAATTGGAGATCTGGTCCTCGGGCTTCTGTACTGGGGAAGTCAGCCAACTGATCCACCAAAGCCTGTCCTTTGATTGATTTCTGGATCACATATTTGATGTCGAACTCGGCTAGGAAGAAGGTCCATTTCGCCAATCTGGTAGAGATGTTACCTCTGTCACCCTGGAATAGGTATCTGATCGGGTCCATCTTGGAAACCAAGTGTACGGTGTGGGATAGCATATAATACTTTAGCTTTCTGACTACCCAAACCAGAGCTACGCACGTCTTCTCGAGGGCAGAGTAATTCAACTCGCTACCTTGGAATTTGCGGCTGACGAAATAAATGGCATTCTCAATCTTTGAATCCTTCTTCTCTTGTGCTAGCATAGCCCCAGTGGCTGTGTCTGTGACCGTCAAGTATAGCAGTAAAGGCTTGCTCCCATGAGGCGGACAAAGAATGGGAGGATTGACGAGGTAAGCTTTGATCCTCTCGAAAGCTAGTTGGCATTCCTCGTTCCAAACCACTTCCTGATTCTTCTTTAGTAGGTTGAAGATTGGCTCACACATGGAGGTCAGTTGGTTGACAAATCTGCTGATATACTGTAGACGACCCATGAAGCCCTTTACCTCGGAGACAGTTCTGGGTAGCTTCATATCAACAATCGCCTTGACTTTTCTGGGATCTACCTCGATGCCTCGCTCTGTAACCATATACCCCAGGACTTTGCCGCGAATAACCCCAAAGGTGCACTTGGCTGGATTTAGTCTCATGGAGTGCTCTCGGAGTCTGTTGAAGAACTTCCTCAAATCAATGAAATGCTGTCCATCTTACCCTCTCGAGTGAATAATCATATCATCTATATACACTTCAATCTCTTTGTGGATCATGTCATGAAACAGGGTAGTAACGGCTCTCTGATAGGTAGCCCATGCATTCTTTAGTCCAAACGGAATTACTGTGTAACAATAGGTGCCTCAAGGAGTGGTAAACGCTGTCCTGTCCTGATCTTCCTCAGCCATTTTGATCTGATTGTAACCCGCAAAACCATCAACGAAGGACTTGACCTCAAAGTTTGCAGTTGCATCTACTAGCATATCAATGTTGGGCAAAGGGAAGTCATCTTTGGGACTAGCCTTATTGAGATCCCGGAAATCTACGCAGACCCGAACCTTTCCGTTTGCTTTTGTGACTGTTACAATGTTTGCCAACCAAGTCGGATATTCCATCACTTTGATGAAGCCCACCCGTAGGAGTTTTTCAATTTCTTCTTTAACCTGCAAGGACCACTCAGGTTTTATCCGCCTCAACTTCTGCTTGATCGGCTTAATTTCTAGATCTAGAGGTATCCGGTGCTCTACGATAGATGTATCCAGCCCAGGCATGTCTTTGTAGGACCAAGCAAAGACGTCCATAAACTCTTTAAGCAACTCGATCAAGGCAACCCGTTCATCTCCGGAGAAGAAGCTACCAATCTGGGTTTCTTTGGGTTCTTCGGCTGTTCCCAGGTTCACCGTTGTCAATACCTCATCGACAGCTTGGGCCCGGCTTTCCTTTTGCTCGCAAACCTGCTTTGAATCATTTTCTAAAATTTGGTCATCTATTAAGTCTGCATTATCTTCAATTGAATTAGGCTTAATTATTTTTAAATCTTAATGATTATTTTTTGTTAAGCGTTCAATTGTTAGATTTGCAATCACGGGATACTCAGAAAGGTCGACCATTTTATTCAAAGCAAAGGGAAAAACAATGTTTACAACTCGAAGACGGTCTTCCGTCGTGAGGACATCAGACCGATCAGAAGACTCAAATTCAATAACAAGGGATTCAGGAGACCGACTCAAGACGTGAGGAACAAATTTAGACTCGGAGGGACAATGACGAGACTTGAGCCCGAGCTTTCTAATCATAGTCTCCCTATCGGCGACCGGTCCTCGGAATGAAGTCCAATTCTGCAATGGTCCCTCTGCAACAGTCTCCAACCTGTTTAGCTCCACAACTGGCTCCTTCTTGAATTCTAACATAGCCACCACCTCGCTATCAGAGGAAAAGTCAATCAAATCACTCGGCTCTTTAGCAACAACAACCCTTTCTTTAGGTACTTCTGTCAAAAGTATACCATCCTCAGGCTCCGACAGCCCCTGATCTTTAAACAAATCTGCCAAATCACTATCAATATCCACGGGGTCAGCACCGCGGATTTTGCATATTGTGGGTTCGTCCAGAGCAAGCTTTTTGAACTGGTTCACATAATCAGGTCCCCAGAAATGGTAGTTGTTCTCATAAGTGGCGGTAACACCTGACCTTTTGGGCAAGCTATCAAACATTTCCTTCACCGAGTTTTGGCTGCTGGCAAACCTCCGGATTGTTCTCATCTTTTCTTCCATTTGGCTCAGCTTCGGTTCTGGACAAACAAACATATCTCCATCCTCTTTGACAAAGTGCTTGTTCAAAGACCAACTGTACGGGCGCATCTCAGGCCTCTTGTACCTCTTACCAGCCGTTGAGGTCGTCCTTTCTTTAAAAACTTCAGTCTTATCATACACTTTATCTTCTCTAGTCACGGCATATCCCAGGCCTTGTTTGTTTCTCTTGGCTTCTGGCAACATAAGCCTACACGGTCCCTGTTGGCGTTTTCCCAGCCCCAGACCAGGGATATAGCTCATACCTCTCATCATTTTCAACACAGGGGGAATCTTGTCTGAAGATGTCGTCAAATCTATGGTGCAGACCTGCCCTTTAGGTTTCTCAATCGTGAATCCACTGAGCATCGGATTCTCCTGGTCGAGTTTAATTTCCATCACTGGTAAGGTATTGGTGCTGGTTTCCCCAACAGTGATGCTATCACCATAAATGGTTGTCAACGCTCCCTCTTGCACAAACTTTAAACACTGGTGAAGAGTGGAGGCTACCGCTCCAATCTCATGAATCCACGGTCTGCCCAATAATGCTGAGAATGTGACCGGAATGTCGATGACTTGGAATTCTACCATCATATCCTTGCCCCCAAACATCAAATTCAGAGAGACTATCCCAACACTGCCCTAGATGTCGAATCGTAGGCCTTTATGGTTTGGTTGGATGGTTTAAGGTTCTGCGCATTAATGTCTAACATACTCATCATTTTAGCAGGGAGCATATTCATAGCCGACCCATTGTCTATCAACACATGGGGAATCCGCCGTCCTTCCAGGGGTACCGTGATGTGTAGAGATTCATTATGCTTCGCACCATAAGCAGGCAGGTCAAGATCCGTAAAAGTAATGATGTTCCCATACTGCGCAGTTCCAATCAGCTGACAGGCCTCGTCTGGGGTGGCATTGACAGACACTTTTGTTTTGGACAGGGCCTCTTCCAACTTTAATTTGTGAGGGTAAGAAGATGTGAGTAGAGACCATAAGGAGATATCGGCTTGTGTTCTCTTTAACTGTGTCAAGATCGGGTTTTCCTGGACTTCTTCATCTCCTGCCGGTCTGTAGGGATTCTGAGAGGACTGGGGATTAGAGACCGCAACTGCCTTACCTTTCCCGGACGGATCCGAATTATTCATTCCCAACATTCTCCCTGAACGAGTCAACAGATTAACTTCTTGATGATTATCAACCACAAAATCCTTACTGGCCTCCTTGAGTTTTGCTAATGTGAGCGGAACAGGGCGAGTGTTGTATGGCCAAGCCTCCTATCTTATCTCATTTACGGACAAAGGCGCTTCCCAGTTAGCTGCCATCCTGAGCTCCTCCAAAGAGATTGGGGATTCTCTAGGAGCCATGGAGGATATAGTGTTAACAATCAAGCGCTCTTCATAATCATCAAACTCAACAGCATTATTCAAATCATGTAAGTCATCAAGATACAAAACATAGCAGAAGTTATCTTTCATTTCATTAGAACGAGGGATTACATCAGTCACAACCTTATTACAATCATTGCTAACATTTCCATCTACGGATTCCCCAAACTCTATTACATTGACAAAATAATCTTGCCCGAAGTCGATAAGATTCACGTTGTTACTTGGCAGAGGATTGTTGACAACATTTGGGCGAGGAGACTTCTCGATCTTCTTGTCATCCACCAAACCTTGGATTATCTTTTTGAGGGTTATGCAGGAATTTGTGGTGTGCCCTGGGAACTGGTGAAATCGACAGTACTTGCTAGCATCCAGATGGGGATTAGGACGGACAGGACTATAATTCTCCAGCGGCTTGATCATACCGGTCCGAAGCAATCCATTGAAAACTTCCTCTGTAGACATGCCCAAATCATCAAACCTCGGTTGCGGCTTAGGCTGAAATCTCACTGCATTCTGCACATTACCACCTCCTCTTTGTAGATTGTTGATACTGTTGTCTTTGGCCACTTCTCTTCCCCTCGGCGCCATTGCTGAAACAGGGTTGGGTGCTCGGTATCGGTATCCTCCACTACCGCTGCTACCACCGACATTTGCGTTCGGGGTGAGATTGAACAATCTGTTTTCACTTCTAGCTCCCATTCCAACCATCTCTCGCAAATCTGGATACCAAACTTTTCTGATGGCTTCCCTGAGTACTGGCTTTACGCATGACAAGAAAATGTCTTTTTGGTCCTGAAGGGGTATTGGCTCTGATAGCTCATTAAGCTTGGCATTCCACCATTTATAGAATTCTGTATTTGACTCATCAGTCTTCTGGATGGTCCCCACTAAATCATCCCAGGTGGTACGCCACTCCAAATTGCCTTTGTACTTCTCCAAAAAGGTCTCCGTGATCTGGCTTCAGGTGGAGCGGCATTCTTGTTTCAAGGCCAAAAACCATGTGAGCGCTGATCCCTTCAAAGTCAGATGGAAGTGGGATGCCATAAACTCGAGCGTGCAGCCCATTGCTCCCATTGTCATAACATAAGTATCTATATGAGTTTTCGGGCAAGCAGTACCATCGAAGTCCATCTTGGGCATTTTGAACTTGTGAGGCAAAGGCGTCACTTGAGCGGGATCCACAACCTTGAGACCACTAGAACCCACAGTCAATTTGTCGATCTGCTGTTGCATCTGCTTCAATAAGGCTGTCACTTCTGGCGTCAAACCTGGAATCTGGGGGATAGCGGGAGCCACTGTTGATGACGGCACTGGGAACTCTGGACTGGATCTAATGGGCAAAGCTGCTGATGGGAGACCAAAGGTACTGGGGATTCCGATATTACTGTCCAACAAGCTGACCGAGCTAGGGATCCTGTTCCCATGCATATCATAACCGTTAAAATGTACACCGGGGTTTTGGGGACCGAACTACACTGACTTATTTCCGAACTGACCAAGAGTAGAAAATCCTGTACTGATGCAAGGAGCCGAATACGGGGTAGGACCATACAAATGCTGGGTAAGAGGGGAACACACTGCGGGCTGAGAAAAACTGCCTTGGGTCTGAGACTGCTGATATCTCGGAATATTGTCTGATATGAGACTTGGAATGTCTTCTTGAGAGATCTGTTTGCTGACAGGTTTGGAGTTGATGTTTATTTTTTGAAGGGCATTGTTGACAATGGTCTCAATGTCTTGGTGAGTGATTGGTTTGTGGACAGTTTCTTGAGCAGTTAAGGCTAAAGTTTGTGAAATGGTAGGAACTGGTTGAATTTTTATCATACCTTCCAGTTCATAAGCTTCAAGCTTTCCAAAATACTGTTCAATTGTCATTGTGCTCCATTCAGATCCTTCTCTAATAGGTAAAGCTACCTTTTCATATTCTTGAGGGAGATTAGAATATATCTTGAGGCAGAGATCTTGTTGTTCAAAGGTTTTTCCCTGAAAGACGGTATTGACCATTCTGCTGCACATTAGACTGACCACCCTGAAAACTATCGGGGTAAACTCTGAACTGGGATTGGGGATAACCTACTTGAAACTGATATCCATACTGAAACTGCGATGCTGGGGCATTAGGAGTTGGAGAGGCAGTGAGATCGAAGAAATTTGATGTTTGACCGCCATTCTTGCTAACACCTTGCTGAATAACTTGGTTATACCCTTGAGAGGATGGGGGAATGAACCTTCCTTGATCACTCACAAACATTCCCGGAGATGACATTTGATCGGGGCGCGAGGCATAGCTTACTGGAGGAGGCATCGCATTGTAACTAGGCTGAATGGGTTGGGCAGGTGAAGCGGATCCAATCTCATTGTGGCTGTCTTCTGTGATCTCCTCATAAGAACCATCCTCTCGACGAAGTACTGCGATCCCTTTGGCTCTCATGGCCTCAACAAAGCGGTTATGAGCTTCTTCCTCACGGGCCTTGGCATTCTGAGCCAATAGACAGCCTCACGTTCTCTGGCTAGAGCAGCTTCCAACGTTACCCTTAATTCTTCTGTGGTCATATCGTTCAAACTTGGCTGACCCATTGACACTGAGCCTCCAATGATCGAGCGTAAAATACATCTCTGTTCCCGGCCATATCTGATTCTACACCGACTGAAACTGCTTGAACTGCTTGAACACGAACCAAACGAGCTCCTGGGACAGATGAACGGGTCCAACTCGCCGTATCTGCAGGGGTAGAGACGGGTTTATAAAGTATTGAAGGGAAATTTTGAGGAACGGGAGAGGGAAAGGAACGGGACAGACTCGCACAAACAAATTTATTTATCTTCAAGTATAAATTAGTGTCTTAAATCCTAAGTACGGTTGGGAAAGGAGAAGCCTTTATTCATACTAACTCTACCTCGGGGAAGCCTAGGGACGCAACGTTCAAATTACACTAAATGCCTTGCTTTGAAGTATATAATAGGTAATGATACCTAACCAAATCCTAACATCATATGGAACGGAGAGGTTGTCCAAATTTATGGGGAAATTTGGGCAGCATAACGGGTCTTTTCGAAGAATTTCGAAGAAAAATCCGGCATGACCTCTCGTCGGTGCACGTTGACAATGCGGCATGATCTCTCGTTTAAAACACGTCACGGGAGTGACATGTCCCCATGTGAAATCATGTTGCATTTGGCAACATGCCCACAAAATGCGAGGTTTTGGGGGAAGATATAAGGACCTACGATATGTTTCAAAAACAATTCATTTTGTTGTAATAAAAACATTGTATCAAAAACCAACCGTGGGTAAGGTTTAAGTGTGGTGCCACCTATAACGTACTAGGGGTTTAGGTTTGATTTCAGGCGCTCAAGCGTAGGCGAATTTCATGGCCGTCCGCGATGCCGTCAATCGCACCCGAGGGTTCTAAGTCTAAGTGATGTAGTGTGCGGATGACTATATTCTTTTATTTAAAAAACAAGATTTTTTTATTTATTTATTTTTAATTTATTTTTATTTTTATTTTTTTTGAAAAGAGAAAAGAAAACACACACACACCCTCACAGGAAATACAGGGAACAACAATCAACTGAGCCACATTCGATTCAAGGGACTGCCCTCAAACCAGCCTTCTGAATATCTGTTCAGTGGCCACTCCTTGTCGCGTGACACAGGACACCAAAGGACAGAGATGTCGCACGACCTGGGTGGTCACTGAACCAGCACTCTGCAATCATCAAACCAGCCCCTGCCTCCTCATGGCAAGAACAAAGCAAGAATATCTAATGCACAACACAATGACCACAAAGCACATAAGGCTCACAAGTCTCATAATCAACAAAATGCATGAACCACAAATGATTATCAAAGATGCACACAAAAATGGATGTATTGGATGTTTAATTAATGAAATCTTGACCCACTTAACATTTGAAAAACAGGTTTTCAAAGTGCATATCCCCAGCAGAGTCGCCACTGAATGTGCGCTCGCCCCGCGAAATTTTGGTTTTCGACGGTGAAAGAGTAAAAAGAGAGTCGCCACGCCATGCTTAAGAGGTGCACTTTGAAAAACCTATGAAAAGAGAACGGGTTCGGGGGTCAGGTTACGTGTTGGGAAGAACCGAGAGTTCACCCAACACGCCTCGTCCGTAGACGAGTCTTTCAATTAAACATCCAAGCAAATCCAAAAGTGTGTGCAAATGTTGACAATGAACAAGTGTGGTAAACATGCATTTTATTAATATGAATCGAGACTTACAACTTGTGAGCCCATTATTTAGGGAGGCCACATCCCTACTACAACAATCTAGAACAGATTACAAGGGGAAAAGGTTTCTGCAGACAGGCACGATATGTCGCATGACACATGACACAGGTGACCAGATATGTCGCGTGACACAGGATCACCTATGAACAATGTGTCGCGTGACACACAGAGGCCATCTGCAGAAACTTACACAATGAACACCAGAATCAACAACAACTAACACAGATCTAATTAATTGAACAGATTAGATACGAAATACAGAAATAACAACAAATCGACCCCGGGAGTGTGGATATGGGTAGATCCACACCCCCTTGGGGTTTAAACACCAAATTCAAACAAGTATTCAACAATGAAAGCTCAATTACACAGATTAAACAATTTAAACAGAGAGATTGCGATTGGGATTCAGTAATCTAGACGGATAGAGTCTGATTACTGATCCTAACAGAAGTAAACAATAGAATTATGAAGAATTGGGTAGAAGGAAGAGAGAAGAGGGAGTTTGAGATTTGTTACCCTTGTTGCTTCCACGAATTCTGTATCAAGTTAGATACAGAATCCTTCAATTTGCTGCTTCTGGTCTTAGGAACTTGGGAGGATTGATGCAAAGGATCCAAGTGGTTTGGTTTAGGAAATGGGTTTGAATTGGAAGGAATTGGAGTAGGTTGAAGGTAGGAGAGAGAGAGAATTGTGTTTGGAGGCTTTGTTACGACGCAATTTCTGCAGAGTAACAGTAGGCTGGGTTGGGATTTATTTCTGAGAGGGGGAGGGTCTTATTTATAGGCTACAGTTAGTGGCCTCAAGGTGTCGCACGACCTCACGTAGCCACTTTCTAGGCCTCGAGTTGTCGCGTGACACAAGGTGGCTCAACTGCTTTTGGCGCCAAAACCAGATTCTGGAACCTTCAGGGAAAATACCCAAAAAGTCCAAAAGGTTTTATTCCCAAGAGGTCCTTTGGCATGAGTAAGGTACCAAAAGGTATTTCCTTCGCGAAAAACTTATGAAATGTTTCCGGAAGTCTCGGGATAGGCCGGGAATTTACCAAAACGCCCCTTAATGCAATTTTATTATATTAAAATGCATCTAAAAGGGTTGCGAATTTGATTGACGTACTTACAGTAATCCATCAGGAATTGAGTAGAATTTGGATTTATGTTTTGAGGAGAAATGGATTATGAACGGTGATGTCCGGAAACTGTGACCCGGACTCGGAAACTCAAAGTTGCCTAGGGTAGATTCGGCATTATGAGATAACATAAAAGGGGTGAGAGATTTATTGGTAAAATCGATTTCAACTTATGGATGATAAGGTAGAATATAAAATGTTGTGGTTTTATTGGTAAATTACATATTATCTTAGGGATTTATTGATAAAAACCCCAATAAATTTAATGCAATTTTTAATTGAAAACATTATTATTAAATTTTGTAGGCGGGGGCCTTAACGAATTTGAAGTTAATTGCGGTGTATTAATGCAAATTTGATGGAAATTTCACTGTGTTATCTGGACTATGCGAATTTAAAGTTAATCATGGTATTTTATAATTGTCTAGCCTAACGAATAGACGGATGTAAGCGGCCTAGTTATCTGGACTATGCGAATTTAAAATTAATCATGGTATTTTATAATCGTCTAGCCTAACGAATAGACGGGATGTAAGCGGCCTAGACGAACTATTTTTAGAAGACCGGCTTTGATTACCTACTTTACCTCCATTTTTTTTTCTTTTCAATGTTTTAATTGTATTTTGATGTTGCACTTTATGCCAAATTAATTTCCTTACCAAGGCTTTAGTTACCTTTGTCCGAAAAATGATTCAGTTTTCCTTAATCAATATTAACTTATAATATAGTTAAATTTTCTTAAAGGATAATAAAAGTATTATGATCACTAAAAAGATTAAGTGAATACCTAAAATTGGGATGGATCACTAATATTCAGTAATCTATGTTATTCCTCTATCCGTTCCAACAAAAATACTTTTATTTTTCAACTTCATTTCATTTTTTTTAATTTTAGGATTAAACATAAATAATTTTCGTAATTATCCCATAATAAAATTAGAAAATAACTCACTAATGGCATTATTCTAGAATAATACTCCCTTAGTCTCACTATGTTATGTTTAGCCACTTTTGACTTTTGATTTTGATGATTAACACCAATAAACTTTTACTAAACATTAATGTCAATTCAATTATCCTAATTCAATTCAAAAAAATTGATATTGATAAATCTCTTAAGGGTATGTTTGGATACCCCAATTTCATAGCTTGGAATTGGATTTGGAATTGAGGCCTTCAAAACCAATTTTATTGTTTGTGTCTATCTTCCTCGGGGGAACGTGTGTGGTTGAAGGTGTTTAAAGAGGAGAGAAATTCTGCACTCACTCGGGCAGAACCTCCCCTAATTAACTCTCGATATCACACTCGGAGGGATCTAAAGAGGAGAGAAATTTTGCACTCACTCGGGCAGAACCTCCCCTAATTAGCACTCGTTTCACACTCATTTAGGCTCGCGGATGCCGTTTAGGTGTTTGGCTAGGGATGAATAGTGTTTGTGGGACGTCGGGGGTTGATCGGGACGTCGGAAGGGCTTCGGAGGCGTTTCGAAAGCGCTTCGTCGCTTCGGAAGGGGCCGGAGGGAGGCCAGAGGGGTGCCAGAAGGCTACAGAGCTCTCCAGGAGTTGCAAGGAGGAAGAGAAGAAGTTGAGGTGTGTTTGAAATGAGAGGGGGAGCTCTCTATTTATAGGCCCTGGGGAGGATAAACTGATCCGCGCGATCCGTTTGTTGTTGTCCTTTTCCAGAATCTTTGGCCCTTTTTAGGGCTTTTTAGGGAATATTGCCATAATCAGCTGATTGATCCGCGCGGATCAATTTGCATTGTCCTTTTCCAGGATTCGAGGGAATCTTGTGGACTTTTGGGAGATTTGGTAATGATGATGGCGTGTTAGCAAAGTGATCCGCGCGGATCAAATTGCATTCTGACAGTTTTTTGACTTTTTTGTCATTTCCTGCTAAGTCCTTGAATTTCTTTTTATCCCTGATAGGCCCTTCCTTGGTTTGGATGGTCAGCTTGGACCTTTTGGACGTTACGGGTCTTCGGGATCATGGATGCGTGAATCCTCAGAGTTTTCCATATGCTTGGAGTGAGAGCGGTCCGAATTTCGGTACTTATAGTTATGTAATAGGATCTGCACCTTTCGTTTTGAGAAGTTCTCTGTTGGGTCAAGAAAAATTGAAGCGCAACTTACAGCTGTAAAGCTCCCCTCTCACTGTGTTGAGCGCCCCCCAGCTCTCCATGGCGCCCCCAATGAATTTTCTAAGCGCCCCTAGAGCTCTTGTGATCGCCCCTCGCTCTCTATTGAGCGCCCCTAGCTCATTCTTGAGCGCCAACTTGAGAACCCTCATAAGTGCTCTTTGTTGAGTGCCACCAGTTCCTCCATGGCGCCCCAAGGGATCTTATGAGTGCCCATTGCTCTTTGTTGAGCGCCCCATCTCATTTTTTAGCACCAACTTGAGAACCCTCCTAAGTGTTCTCTATAGAGCCCAAGATTCAAGCGCTCCTAACAGTTCAACTCTCAGAATTAGAAGATTTCTGAAAATATGAAGATCAACAACTGTGAGGACCCCGACCCGAAACCTATACGTGTCCCGAGCTGGAGCGTCCTCAAACTAACCCAAATTTCCTAAACTTTTAAAACTCATTTTTAACTTTCAACCATAAATATAATTGTTGTAACCATTTCAAAATAACTCTACACCTTTCCACAATGGAGAAATAGTTGACTACTTTGAAAGTAAGAAACTGTTTTAGTTACAAAAAGACATCGGTTATAACATAAAATTAAAGTTTATAAATACAACTCCATAAATGAATGATACCCAAAATATACTTTCTATGCCAACCTATTCATACCCCGACAATTCCCAAAATCACTTCCAAACTCCTCACCGCCCTTACTTGGCCGGTCCGCCTGTCTCGGAATCTAAAAACATTAAAGGGAGAGGGGTGAGAATAAATCTCAGCAAGCTATTATGAATGCAGCAATATGCCAGGTAAGATGCAACACATAACAAGGTACATCTCACATATTGGTAAAACAGTAAACACCTTCCGTTACCTTTGTTTACCTTTCCCGTCTGAATCATAAGTCGTATCACTGTGGGCATAATACTCCACTATTTCTGTGAATGCATATCCACCAGAACCAATATCATATAACCGAGACAGTTATGATTATAACTCATCTCCTGTGAACTGCTTAGGCATATTCACATCTTATAAGACCCGTTTTTCAGGGAACCAAATAAGATAGTAGCAACTCTGTAAGGCTTTCGGCTCAATACAGATGCTATAACCCCAGTCTGTGGCCGCAGAGGGGGAGAGGTCACAGGTATGATGGACCTTCAATCACTTAGAGAACAAATCAATAATTGATTGAATTCCATTATACCCCCCAATCACATAAAATATAAACACGTTCAAGCACATAATAGATACTTGAAATAAAATCCACAAACGGGATAAGCAATATAGCCACATGGTAAAATATACTCATGTTCAACAAATCTCATAGTGTAACATTTATTTAAAACACTATGCATAAATAAGCAATATAACCACATGGTAAAATATACTCATGTTCAACCAATAATCAGAGTGCAACATTTATATAATACACTAAGCATAACACAAGCCATAATTATGTACTCAAGTAAGATAATGAGATATCATCAACCCATCTTACTTAGTCATTATACAACAATATATGATCTCTATAAGAATCCAAGTTAACTCTACCAAGTTGGAGTCACATTTGATAACCTGCCAAATGATTTCTAAGTCGGAGATAGAGTGCTTCCGTAGTTCCATTTTAATCCATTTAAGGTATCCTCAAGTGGCTCAAGTATTCTACTATAATCTAGGTTAAGAGATTAATTCATATCCCGGAAAGATTAGGTTTCACTACTTTAACTTGATTAAGGATCATGCTAGGAGGTTGCTAGTAAGAATTCAGCAGGAAAGGAAACTGGAAGAACTTCTGACGACATGGGCGACCGCCCAAAGGGGAGTGGGCGACCGCCCAAAGGGGAGTGGGCGACCGCCCAAGCTGGAAATAAAGGGAGGCTAGTCACTGCATTGCTGGGCGGCCGCACAAGCATCACATGGGCGACCGCCCATGAAGGTTTCCAGCTATACCCGGTTTTCTAACCCCTTTTTACAAAGTTTCTTTTCCCTTTTATCTTCCTTAATTTCATGAACACCAAAAAGGATTTTCTAAC
Source organism: Adenophora triphylla var. japonica (assembly GCA_022495995.1). Taxonomy (NCBI): domain Eukaryota; kingdom Viridiplantae; phylum Streptophyta; class Magnoliopsida; order Asterales; family Campanulaceae; genus Adenophora; species Adenophora triphylla. Next base: position 76,511 of record JAFEMH010003922.1, on the reverse strand, counting down.
CTCACAACCTCATCTTCAATCATCTAGATCCAACATAATATAGACCTAGATTATTTACCACTTAAGTTTTCACCCATTTCATTACCTTAATTCAAACTAAAATCTTCTAATCTAACTCCACCCATTTCATTACCTTATTTCAAGCTAAATCTTCTAATCTACTCCACCCATTTCATTACCTTATTTCAAGTTTAACACTTTGAATCTAAATCAACCCATGTTCTTACACTCTTGATCAACAATAACATCCTTCCAAGATAAATCAATTCCTCAACTTCAAAGAAGATTTCCAAATCATTAAACAATCATCTTAAAAACAATAACAACATTAAATAGCTCATGAACATTTAGAGGAAGGAAAGTCATAACAACTCACCTTAGGATTTTAGGATAAAATGATGATCTTCTTAGCTTGATTGATTCCTCTAGTTGTCCCAAGCTCAAAAGTACACTCGGATTTGAAAATGGAGGAGGATTGCACTCTCTAAAGACTTGGAAGAAGAGGTATTTTGGAGAAGGCTTCCATGGCTTCTTGATAAAGAGGAAGAAGAAAAATAATTGAGAAGGAAGGAGGAGGTGAATAAAAGGGACAAGGGAGTATGGAAGGAGTAAGGGGAAAGCATGGGAAAGGTATGGGGGCCTTGACTATTGAGGGGAAAGAAGAGGGTTTTAGGGGAATTGGTTCCCCACCCAACATTCCTAGGCTTTCACAATAATTGACTATCTCCTTTAAATTCCAAGACATAAAATTAAACCCTTTACTCTAATTTCTTCTCCCATAATTTAACCTCATCTCATACTTTATTTATTTTCTATTTTTATATTTTTCCTTAGAACATTATTTTATTTTCTTATCCTTTTATCCTAATATCAGAAATCAAGTATATATAAAAATGAACACATAATATTAACAATAATATTAAAAGCACACAATATGATGCTAAATTAATGCCTAGGCTTAGGGTCGTTACAACAACCTTGTAATCTTAAGGATCCTTTTATATGAATACATCTGTCACAAGACAACTCTTATCTTTATCCAAATACTTTGTGTCTAACGGCTATATTGGACACGTGCTCCAATCAACACTCAACAGCACATTGTCCTTAGAGCTTATCCACAAAGATCTCCAACGGCCACTTTTTGAAGCTCCCTATAAATAACCCATAACTTCAACCATTTGAAGTTGCTTAAGATTTTGATTGTTATACCTCCATTGAAGATTGCTTTCAAACTTCCCAGAAATTCAACAACACCTTCATACCTTCATATATCCAAGCCTAGATTTATTACAAAGCCTTGTAACACCCAGGAATCATCATGCTCTAGATCATAAAGATTTATAGAGAGCTTTGATTCCTTGATACAAACGCACACCTTTTAAAGATTGATTAAATAGATCATATTCAAGAGAAACACCGATTATATTATAGGATTTATTCTTCATTTAATGTAGTGTTTAGAAATCCAAGACTAGCAATCTTTGTAGAGGACGTAGATTTTTAACGATTGAAACTCTCCAAATTACTTGTTTTTACTTTCTGCACTTTACTTTGATGTTTATAATTGTTTTTATCATATTTACTTGTTTGATTTTAATAGGTTCAATATATTTGGTTGCATTGTGTTTGTGTTGAAATCGCCTTATCTCCTCATATTAATCCTAACTCTTTTAAGCCAAACTAGCACTCCATTTGTGTGTGCGCCCCTTTTGATTTTTAGAGAGCCCCTAACTTATTCCACTGTGCATTTTACTATCTATTGAGGCGCCTCTTATAACAAGTTAAAAGTTAGTAAGCATTTGCATTTACTTTACAAAAGGGTTTGAAAAAGTTTCAAAACTGCTATTCATCCTCCCTCTAGCTATTTTTCACACCCATGTTGCCCCTTTGGGACCAACAACTTCTCTGCTACCTTCTTTGCTTTCTCCGAACCTTCATGTAAAATACATGCTCTATTTATATGCTTACTCCAAACATTGCAAGGTTTTAAACACTGAGACAAAATTTGCCGCTGAATAGCCCAAATTCGAACTAGGGCGCGATCATCCCTTTCCCCAAATCAGCATCCGCGCGATCGCTCGCTTCAGACAGAAACTTGGCGTGGTCGCGCGTCTCATGCTGCGCAGTCGCTCCCCTTAGTGTCACATGAATTTCGAATTTGCTTGTTTAATCCCCTAATTTAGGCGTCCCCAACTTTGATATCACCAAACCCAATACAAACGACATAATTCCATCGGCTATTATGTACGTCGCCGGCACCCACTTTTCACTCTCATTACGAATCGAAACCAATAAATCCTTGAATCCAGTGGCACATGCATCAATGCTAGTCGATTCGTATAAGTCAACGTTAAACAGAGCTTTCCGTGGGTGGTCGGCGGGTAATCCATCAGGAATTGAGTAGAATTTGGATTTATGTTTTGAGGAGAAATGGATTCTGAACGATGATGTCCGGAAACTGTGACCCGGAATCGGAAACTCAAAGTTGCCTAGGGTAGATTCGGCATTATGAGATAACATAAAAGGGGTGAGAGATTTATTGGTAAAATTGATTTCAACTTATGGATGATAAGGTAGAATATAAAATGTTGTGTTTTTATTGGTAAATTACATATTATCTTAGGGATTTATTGATAAAAACCCCAATAAATTTAATGCAAATTTTAATTGAAAACATTATTATTAAACTTTGTAGGTGGGGGCCTTAACGAATTTGAAGTTAATTGCGGTGTATTAATGCAAATTTGATGGAAATTTCACTGTGTCATCAGGACTATGCGAATTTAAAGTTAATCATGGTATTTTATAATCGTCTAGCCTAACGAATAGACGGGATGTAAGCGGCCTAGACGAACTATTTTTAGAAGACCGGCTTTGGTTACCTACTTTACCTCCATTATGTTTTCTTTTCAATGTTTTAATTGTATTTTGATGTGCACTTAATGCCAAATTAATTTCCTTACCAAGGCTTTAGTTACCTTTGTCCGAAAAATGATTCAGTTTTCCTTAATCAATATTAACTTATAATATAGTTAAATTTTCTTAAAGGATAATAAAAGTTTGCCAAAAACTTACAAAAAACGCGTTTTTTGTTAGCTTAACAAAAAACGTGTTTTAAAATTACTTAAACCTTAAACCGTCTCTCTCTCTCTCATTTTCTCACACTAAACGCAAAGGAGACGCACAGGCCAAAAATCGTCTTCCTCGAGCTCGAGCTCTCCCTCTCCAATGGCGCCCTAACCCAATCCTCTCTCAAATCGCCTCTCAATCGGGGCTCTTCTCTCAATCTCTCTCAAAAACGTTAATGGCGTGAGCTCTCACTCTCAAAATCGCCAATGGCGTCTTCACCACCTACCCTCTCCCTCCGGCCAATCTCCTCCCTAACCTAACCTTCACCACCGGCGGCCTTCTTCACCAACCAAATCTTCACCCAATTCCAATCAACGCCCACCAATTCCAATCAACGACCAACCATCCATCGTCCCTAAACCCATCACCGATCTCAACCTCCTCCTCACCAATCGCCGCAAAAATCTTCAGCTCGAGAAGGTAATTAATCAATCATTTCAGGTGATGAGAAATGATAAATTGTGAAAATGTAGACTGTGTGTGTAATGTGCATACGTTTGTTTGATGACTGATTACTTTGCTCTTGTGAAATTCGTGAAGACGGGTTGGCTTCCACTTCCAGGATTTGAGTGCCAGTGATAGTATTTTCAAATGCCAGTCCAAGGTTTTTTGAATGCCAGTTCATGCATTGGTGGACTGGGTAATTAGATGCCAGTGTATGTGTTTTGGAGTGCCAGTCCATGTATTTTGGAGTGCCAGTTAGTGTATAATGGAGTGCCAGTAAGTGTGTAACTGAGTGCCAATGTATTTTTTGAATGCCAGTTCTTGTAATTTTGAATGCCAGTCCATGTTTTTTTGAATGCCAGTCAGCAAAAATAATTATCAGTAATTTTGAGTGCCAGTATATGCATTTTTGAGTGCCAGTTAATGTGTTTTCAAATGCCAGTCTATGTATATAAAAGTGCCCGTGTGAATAGTGCCAGTTCATGTATATAAAAGTGCCCGTGTAAAAAGTGCCAGTTTCATGTTTATAAAATGCCAGTATGAAATCACTGGTCATTTGTAATATTAACACTGACATTTATCATGTTGCCAGTAATTACAAAAATGTCACCGTTTATTTTGAACATGGTTGCAAGTAATTACAAAAATGCCACCGTTTATTTTGAACGTTGCTTTGGAAAACACGTTTTTCCTTATCTTAAGAAAAAACTAGTTTTTTATAAGACCAACTCTAAAAGTTTTATGATCACTAAAAAGATTAAGTGAATACCTAAAATTGGGATGGATCACTAATATTCAGTAATCTATGTTATTCCTCTATCCGTCCCAACAAAAATATTTTTATTTTTCAAGTTCATTTCATTTTTTAAATTTTAGGATTAAACATAAATAATTTTCGTAATTATCCCACAATAAAATTAGAAAATAACTCACTGGCATTATTCTAGAATAATACTCCCTAAGATAATATGTAATTTTCTTAAGAGATTTATCAATATCAATTCCAAGCCACTTTTGACTTTTGATTTTGATGATTAACACAGATAAACTTTTACTAAACATTAATGTCAATTCATTTATCCTAATTCAATTCAAAAAAATTGATATTGATAAATCTCTTAAGGGTATGTTTGGATATCCCAATTTCATAGCTTAGCTTGGAATTGGAATTTGGGCCTTCAAAATCAATTGCATTATTTGGAAACATAACTAAAATTTGGAATTAAAATTGTGTTGAAATTCTAAATCACTCAATTTCACAAAACTAATTTCATCTTAAATTCTAATAATTTAAATTTTAAATTTTGATCAATTAATAACAACTCACATTTTTTTTACCACCACCACAACAACTTTCAACCACCACCATTTGTGCCACCTCCTGCCGCCGTCAACACCTCCTGCAACTGTCGCCACCGCCAACACCTCCGGCCACCGCCGCTGCCTCCGGCCACTCTCCGCCACCACTGCCGCTTCCGAAAATCACCGCCTCTAACCACCTCTGCCGGCTGCCACCTACCGCCGTCGTTAACCACCACCACTATATACTATTTATTTTAAAAAATATAAAATTTTTATACTTTTGTTGTTAGTAAGATTTGAACTCTTGTTATTTATAATAACTAACAACCATATACCAATAGACTAAACTAAATACGTGATAGATGTGCAGCCCGCCTGCATGTTTTAGCTGAATAAAGATATACTCTTTCAAAAATTAAAAAAAAAATCGCTAAAAATTACATTAACAACAACAACAAAGCCTTAGGCTCCGTTTGTTTCGACGTAAAACATTTTCCGAAAAACATTTTTCGGAAAATGTTTTCCTGTAAAATGTTTTCCTGTAAAATGTTTTACGGAGGTAGGGCGTAAAATGTTTTACGGAGGAAGGGTGTAAAATGTTTTCGGTTGTTTGGTAAGAAAAATGTTTTTCGAAAGGGCGTAAAATGTTTTATTAAAAGAAAATTTTTTAATCATTTTTTGTAACCACCCCACCCACCCCCCGCCTACTAGGGGTGGAAATGGTTCGGCTCAAACCGCGGTTCGGAACCAAGCCGAGCCAAACCGTGCGGTTTAGCTCGGTTTTTAAACTTATGCGGTTCAGCTCGATTTAGAAAATTGATAAACCACACGGTTCGGTTTTTAAACTTATGCGGTTCAGCTCGGTTTAGAAAATTTGAACGCAAGATTGCAAGCATTGGAGGAAGCATATAATTGATTATAAGATATTGATGAGCATATTAATATCAGGGGATTGATGCATGTAATCTATGTTGTACATTTTACATCTAAAGATGAGAAGCGAGAGGAGCATGTGTTGGATTTATATTTTCTGTATCCAATGTTCAGCTGTTCAGTTTAGGATCTAGTCACCATTAAGTTATTGATGATTTATATTGCAACTATAACTCTGAAACATTCCTACTGTGAAAGCTCAAGCTCATTGACCTGCACCCCTTGATACCAATTTAACTAAATCGTGGTTCAAATCGAGCTGAGCCGAACCGTGATGGTTTAGCTCAGCTCGGCTTGGACTATTTTGTGGTTCAGCTCGGTTTGGAATTTCTCCAAACCGATGTATAGCGGTTTGGCTTCTAAATTACCCCAAACCGAGCTAAACCGAACCGTTTCCACCCCTACCGCCTATCCCACCCCCCCACCGCCCCTCCCCCCCAATTTTTTATTTTTATTTTTTTGTAACCGCCCCACCCACCCACCCCCTGCCTACCCCACCCCCCACCCAACCCCAAAAAAAAAATAAAAAAATTATCATTTTTTGTAACCACCCCACCTACCCCCCTGCCTACCCCACCCCACCCACCCAACCACCCCCACCCCCGACTCCAAAAAAAAAAAAAATTATTAAATTTTTTTAAATGATTAAAAAAAATAAATTTTTGGGGTGGGTGGGGTAGGCAAGGGGGTGGGTGGGGCGGTTACAAAAAAAAAATTGGGGGGGGGGTGGATAGCGAGGTGGTGTGGATGACCAAATTCGGTCGGTTCGGTTCCGGGCCTTGAACCGCCGGCTCGGTTCGGCGAGGAGGTGAACCTTAACCGCCCGCTTTTCTCACGGTTCCGGTTATCCAGGCCTGGCTTTTCTCACGGTTTTGGTGGTCCTGGGCTTTTTCGGTCCTGGTTCCTGGCGGTTCTATTGAAAAACAACAAATTTTCGTCAGGTTTCGGGCTTTTTCCGGTCCTGGTTCACCAATTTGGTGAACCTTAACCGGCCCGCCTCCAAACCGGTTAGGTTCCCCTGCTTCCGGTTTTCTCCCGGTTCATGGCGGTTCGGCTTTTCCTGCCGGTTCCGTCCCGATTTTCCGGTTCCCGGTCCGGTTTGGCCATCCCTAGGGGTGGGTGGGCGGTTACAAAAAAATTGGGGGGGGAGGGTGGGTGGGGCTGTTACAAAAAAAAATTGGGGGGGGGGGGGGGTGGGGCGGTTACAAAAAAAAAAAATTGGGGTGGGAGGTGGGGGGGGTAGGCAGGGGGTGGGTGGGACGGTTACAAAAAAAAATAAAAAAAATTGGGAGGTGGGGGGTGGGGGTGAGTGGGGTAGGCAGGTGTTGGGGTAGCAGGGGTAGGGGTAGGGGTAGGGGTAGGGGTGATTTTTTTTATTTTTTTTTAATTATTATTATTATGTTGTACCTTGTGAAATATGAGTTGTACATGAGGACACAATTTTTCGAAAAATGTTTTACTTAGGACAAAGTTAGTAAGTCGTTTTACTTAGGAAGAGCGTAAAATGTTTTTCGGAAAACGTTTTCTCCATTTTCCGGAAAACAACCAAACAGCGAAAAACGAGTTATTTTCCGAAAAACATTTTTCGGGGGCTCAACCAAACAGCGTAAAACGAGTTATTTTACGAAAACAAGTTATTTTACGCCCAAACAAACGGAGCCTTAGTCTCAAAATAATTTGAGATCGACTAACATGAATCCTCATATGTCATCGTGTAATAAGTAAAAAAAAATTGATAATGCTATATGATAATGCCACTAGTAATTCGAATGCAAAGAAAACAAATTCACTGGAACAAGAGGTAGCCGTAACACAGTCAATTAAAACATCAGTCTACGTTACAATCATAAAACAGATACCAGACACAACAGAAACCGTACACAACTTCTCCTTCTCAACACATAATAATCAACATTTACATACAAAGCCTCAGAAAATGAGTACATCAAAAAACCATACTCAGCAACATGGCTACAATTTCATCACTCCAGCAAGCGACCGACCATCATGCCTTAAAGAAGATCATACGTCCATTCACAAAACCAAAACCACCTACGGAAAGAGAAGAAGAATTCATTTAACTAAGTAAATAATGATTTAATATGTTCAGTAACTTTTACATAAACATTGCGTGCAGTTAAACACTGAGAGGCTGCAATACAATGAACAAGTAACAAATTCTAAGTGTAACCATCTCTATCAGTTCAGTTGTAGTGCCGTACGTACATGGCTCCTCTCCGTTACACTATTCACGCAAATTCACACTATGCATATTTAGATTTAAGACGTATGGTGACATTTTGAATCAATGGATGAGATTGCATTGGACACCTCATTAATCGAATCTTCTAGTGACTATGCAATCAATTAATCCAATAATTATGGTTACCATCGATGAAATGACTCGTGAATCTCATCCATTGAATTAAAATATCACCACATCGTAAATTTAAATGTCCATTGTGTGAAATTGGGTGGGTGGTGTAATGGAGAGGAGCCAAGTTCGTGGATAAAAGAACAATGTCTTAAAACAGAAAATGAATTACACGTAAACTAAAGGAGATACTCGATATACTCTTTCCATTGCCAAAATGACAAAGTTAAACCTTTTGAAAGTTTGGTACATTTTCTATTCCCTCCGTCCCTAATTGAATGTCCATATCTCAAATGAAAAAGTTGTCCCTAGATGAATGTCCATTTTTTGTGAGGTTTCTAAACACTCCCTTGTCAATCATGATGCTCTAGTTTACACTTACAAAAATAATGGCATACTATGATCACATTAAGGGTGTTTATGTACATATGGCCCATAGCTGCGAAAGTCGTCCGCCCGCCTTTGTAATATGGTGGTCGGATGCGTGCCTTTTTTTTCCAAGGCGTACGCCTTTTCTTTGTTAGAGAGGCGTACACCTTTGACAGAAGGCATACTAGGCGCTAAACTGTGTCCTTTTTAGAAGTTTATTGTTTTGGTTTCTGTTTTGGGGTAAGATAATGTGTTGCGGCTGCAAAACAGAGAAATATTATCAGAAGACCCTAATTTCTCTTAAAAAGAACGAAAGAAGAGCCTGTGTGTGACCAGCCTGCGACTCTTCAAGGCTGCGATTGACTATTGTGCTAAAACCAGGTTCGATTTTAGTTCCATCCTTTCATATTATTTTTCCTTCTTTTTAAGCCCGTTTGTTCGCTCGGATTTGTCACGCCATTTATGCTCTTTCTGGTTTCGTCTTTCTGGTTTACTTCTTTGAGACCCAGTGAATTTTTACACAAATTAATTGGTTGGTAGAGAATCCGATGAGGCGTTAGATTTTATGCTCATTCTACTTAGTACTGTTTAAAAGAAAATATGAAAGATGGTAAGACAAAATTAAAAACTAAAAAGAAACTCTCAAAACCCTCAGGTTAGAGCATAATGTAAGATTGGCTTGCCTAATATTCAGAGACCTTCAATTACTCGTACTGACAGGCATTGACTTCTGCCATATAGGGATAATGATCGTTTGTAAGCTGTTGCTGCTAAATGTTAAGTGGAATTGTGAAAATGTTTTATTCTTGTTAACAACATGTTTTAAGATTAGTTTATAAGTTGCATATACTCCTCCGTCCAACCCGAATTAGGACATTTTGCCATTTTGGGTATTAGGACATTTTGCCATTTTGGGTGTCCCTGGTAATGTTTTATTTAATGGGACCCACTTTCACACTCGCAACAATTTTCCACTCATTATTCTCTACCCCACTTTCTCTCTCTTACCCCACTTTTTATACTCACAACACCTACTACACCATACTTTTCCTTAATCCCCGTGCCCAACCCAAAAATCATATTTCAAGTGAGACGGAGGGAGTATATCATAAACATACACACACATACTCTCTCCGACCCATTTTAAGGTTCAAAACATGGGTTGGGTACAAGAACTAAGGAGAAAAGTGAAAAAGATGATGTGTTGTGAGTGTAGATAGTTGGGTGGCACAGAGAAAGTGAAAGGAGAAAAGTGAAAAATGTGATGTGTTGTGAGTGTAGATAGTTAGGTAGGAGAGAGAAAGTGGGGTAGGGAATAGTTAGTGGATAATTGTTGTGAGCCCATAGATATAGACAGAGAAGTAATAAAAACTTTACATTTTAGGATTTTGAAACTTAAGATGGGAAAACCTTTTGGGAAATTTTTGAATCTTAAAATGAGACGGAGGGAGTAAAAATAATACTACCTCCGTCCCAATCTAAATGTCCAAGTCAACAAAAAAAAAAAGTTTGACTTAGACATAAAATGCAAATCTAATCATCCTATTGAAATTTTAAAAATTGTTATTGATAAATAATTAATTTATTTATCAATAACAATTTTTAAAATTTCAATAGGATGATTAGATTTGCATTTATGTCTAAGTCAAATTTTTTTTTTTTGGTCAATTTAGACATTTAGATTGGGACGGAGGGAGTATATACATTGATATTCTAATTTTTTGCTCTATTTTTCCAGCTTGATCACCTTTCAGCCGCCTCACCTTCGCCTTTTCCGGTTACGTCTCACCCACCTCTCGCCTTTAATAACTATGCATATGCTACTAAAAGTGCTTAAAAATCAGCTTTTTAGAAATTCCCTTGAAATAAAAAATGTACATTCATTTAGGGACATAAGGAGTATGATTTATCACAAACATGGCAAGCATTTTTGTCAATACCTATCAGGACTGTCATCTGGAAACTCTTTATTTAATTAAGGGAATTTGCAGCTAAAAAATTATAAGAACAAAAGGGAGTTGAGACTATTATTTGGTATGGAGCAAGTATAAAATATCAAATACAGTAAAGTGAGAATATAACTACTCTATAATAAATTAAGAGTAAACACGAGCCATGGGTTTCAAAGATCGCAACATGGCTACATTCCAAAACGTAGTCTGGATACACCAACAAATTTTAATCGCTAAAGTCTAAATATCAGAGAATTAAGTGAAAAACTCAACCAATAAATTTACCCAAAATCTGAAAATAAGGATATATGGAGTATATTTTTATTTGAAAAGAAGTTTTTAAATTAAAGAGGAGAATGTACAAGAGAAAATAACGATATAATTAAACAACTAAAATATCACGAGTATCATGGTAACACTTAGTCAGAGCTAGCATAACCCACCCACAAAGAGTTTCTAAGGTGAGGCCCCATGTTTCAATTAGATTAATTTAGTGCTTGAAATGATAAAATTTAGCCAATTCTTGGCTTTTGGACAAAATTAGTTAGAAAACTCAGGTGAGTCGCAATGTGCTTGTACATGGATAAATTAGTTAGTTTGAAATTAATATTACTCCCTCCGTCCCACCTCAAGGTTCCACCTTGAGGTTTACACGCTTTTTAAGAAATATTTTTAAAGTGAGTAGAAAATTTGAGGAGAGAGAATGTAAAGTTAAATGTGTGGTAGGGAATATGAGAGAGAATGTAAAAGTTAAAAATATCTCAACGACCACACCCTCCTAACACCCATGAGGAATAGTAAGTTAATGATTGGTTTTTTTGTAAATATGTTAACTTTATAAGGGTATAATGAATGGTTTTTTTGTAAATATATAGAGATGATAAGGGTATAAATATATAGAAAACTTTCCATTTAAGGAAGGGAACCTTGAAGTGGGACGGCCCAAAAGGAAAAGGTGGAACCTTGAGGTGGGACGGAGGGAGTACTTTATAAGAGTTAAATGGAAGATTTTGTATATGCAAGGGAGAGTAGGAAATATTATCTCCCTCCTTCAAAATACATGCCCAAACTCAGTTTCAACCCCACTCCCTACCTACTCATCTCAACGACCACACCCTCCTAACACCCATCAGCCACCACCCAGCCTCACCCCAATCACCACTGCTATGTTCTTCAACCTCTCGTATTCCTCTAAGATAATCTTCAAATTTGATGAATCAAAGATCTCTAAAAAAATCACCCACCATAACAAGCAACGAATTCCAGTGCAGTCACCCACTAAACTCGACCCAATCAAACCGGATACCATCAAAACTCCGCAGTTAAGCGAGCTTGGGCAAGATTAGTGTACTAGGATGGGTGGCCCCCTCGGGAGTCCTCGTGTTGCACCCCACCCCAAACTTTTACTTATAAAAAAAAATCCAAATAAAATTCTTTGTTTCCAAAAACTCAATCCACCAAAAAAAACTATGTATCCAAAAACTCCACCTAATAGTATTTTCTTTGTATCCAGACACTTCGTCTTTCTCCCCGCAAATCCCCAATAAATTTCATGTTCTCTTCACAAACGTTCATCCAATCACAGAGCACCAGTGGGGTTACAGAGAAACACTAAACAGAACCCCATGAATGATACCCTAAACCCTCTTTCCTCAACAAGTCCTTTTATTTTTCTAACTCAAATTCAATTCTCACAAAAAATACCTTTACTTGTTTGATTAGGTTCTCGTTCGGATGAGTTTAGTGCTTGAAATGGTAAAATTTAGCCGCTTTTAGACAAATTTAGTTAGAAAACTCAGGTGAGTCAAATGTGCTTGTACATGGATAAATTAGTTAGTTTGAAATTAATATTATTTTATAACGGTTAAAAGGAAGATTTTGTATATGCAGGGGAGAGTAGGAAATATTATCTCTCACCTTCAACATACACGCCCAAACTCAGTTTCAACCCCACTCCCTACCTACTCATCTCTACGACCACACCCTCCTAACACCCATCAACCACCACCCAGCGTCACCCCAATCAGCACTGCTTTGTTCTTCAACCTCTCGTATTCCTCTAAGATAATCTCCAAATTAAATGAATCAAAGATCTCTAAAAAAAATCACCCACCAAAACAAGCAACGAATTCCAGTGCATTCACCTACTAAACTCGACCCAATCAAACCGGATCTCATCAGAACTCAGCAGTTAAGCGTGCTTAGGCGAGATTAGTGTACTAGGATGAGTGGCCCCCGGGAAGTCCTCGTGTTGCACCCCACACAAACTTTTACTTATCAAAAAAAAAATCCAAACAAAATACTTTGTTTCCAAAAACTCAATCCACCAAAAAAAAACTATGTATCCAAAACTCCACCCAATAGTTTTTTCTTTGTATCCAAACACTTCGTCTTTCAAACCCTAAGGTCTTTCCCATGGGTAATTGCGTCCCCATAAATTAGGAGCTCTATAGCTTTGATTAAATGAGGAGATGCGGATTAAGATTGAAATGAAGAGTACCCATTTGATTATTTGTAGGTATTTTTTCTTGGCTGAATGCAATACTGAAAGTTTATGATTCAAGAAAACAGGTCACAGCAAGAGAATGGAAAAGATTAATTTGGCTCCGTCTGTTTGAATGTTGAGAATAGATGGATTGAGGACTGGGGAGGAAAGGGTTTAAACGCAAAATTCAACATTTGAACGGGGTGGAACTGAGCATGCTTAATGACCTGGATTTTCCTGTGCATAACAAAAGACATTTTTTACTACCAATTATTCTTAGCGGGTGAAGAGCTGATTAAATATGATTGCGACCAACCTACTCTTTGAGATTCTTGAAAAACTATATGTGAAATGATAGTAATGCAAGCGCAAGCAGGGCACTCCACCAAAACAATGCACGATATATTAGGTCTTGGAAATACAACAACCATAAGGTCCGTAGCATATCAGCTTGACCTATGTCGCGACTCGCGATGAAGGAATTATAATTTCATATAGATCTATTCTATAAATGCAGCACTCTATCACCTCTGGTTTCTGTCAGTCAACATTATAACTGATGTCACTTATCATTCTATGAGAAGTCAAGTGGAATGGTGGTACACAATGTAACTAAGTTGAGAAGAACAATAATATTCCAATAATTAACGAAAACTGATTTCCAACATTCTTCATATTAGTTTACATGATAATCTTATGCCTGGATATCAGATATATTCCTTGTACTCTACAAGGAAAAACACAGTAAGTCATGAACTATTACAATCTGAATCAAATTGTGAACGAAATAAGAACACCGACGAAAGAGAAGTATAATAATCAATAGGAATTATTCAGATAAACATTTGAAGACCAAAAAGTAAAAACAAAAAAAACAGAAGGCAGTTCAAACATCTCAAGGAGCATTGCATGATTGAGCACTTAAATCATCCCCCGCCACAAAGTCAATTAACAAAAGTATGAATGACAACTTTTTTGAATCACGATTAACAAAAAAGCACAATGCTATATGATGCATTACCTTCAATGAAGAAACTAATCCTCGTCGTTGTGACGGTGTTTCCTGCTCCTTTCTGATCTCTTTTTGTCCCGTCCCACGCGTGAGTCCTCTGAGATGCTGGCATCAGAATCTGAAAGTGAAGCTGCCCTCCTTGTCTTCCTCTTATGTCTTCTAGGGGATTCCTCAGATTCATCCGAATCATCAGAATGGCGATGGCTTCTCCTCCTCCTCTTGTCCTTCCTATGCTTCCTCCTCCTCCTTCGACGTTCACGGTCCTCATCAGAAGATTCATCCTTTCTCCTCCTCTTTTCCTTCCGTTTCCTCCTGGCCCCCTCATCTTCGTCATCAGAATCACTTTTAGCTTTCTTCACGCTTCTCTTTTTCGACCTACCCCGTTTCTTCCTCTCCCCAGAATCAGATTCATCATCAGAAGAAGAATCCTTCTTCTTTCTGGAAGATTTAACTTTTGTACTCACCCTCTTGCCAAATTTCTTCGCAATCGCCCTCTCAATTTCCGAATTGTAATCAGAATCCGAGCTCTCGCTTTCCTCTTCTTCTGAACTCTCCTGCGAGCTCTCACCCTCAGTTCTTCCTTTCCCCTTGACCCCTTTCAATTTCTCCAACCCAGACATCACAGCAGCCTGGATAGCATCGGGGTCCTTATCCTTATCATCCTTAATGCTCAAAAAGTTCCTACACTGAAAAGTAAGGTGCCCAACACGCCCACACTTCTTACATGCCCCACGAGCCTCATCTGCATTGGACCCCGTAATACGAGCAAGAGCAAGCAAACCCTGAAAACTAGCATAAGCATTCTCACCATCAGGCTCAGCAGCACTGGAAGACTGAGGCTGGACAGATTTCTTGTTATCTTCCTTATTGGGAGCATAAGGATCATAACCAATAGCACTTTGCCATATACCGTGGGTCTGCAAAGCAGCACTACTATGCACCCGATTGTTGGCGGGCATGCGAACCCTACCCGCTGTAGCCGGCATCTTGAGATCTGCCAAATAAAATCTGGGTTTCACCAATCAATCAAAACGCAAGTCAAAGTACAATTTAACAAGCAAAATAACAATTTAGGGATCTAAGCTCGCCCGAATACATCAAATACGATTCGAATTCGGAAGTCAATAAGAAACTGTAATTGATAAAAGATTGGGTATGTCGAATTATAATGGATTATGATTGGAAGTAGCATACAAATTGAATCTAATTAAAGCCCTAATCGATTAAACATGTAGATTAAGGCCAAGAATTTAGGGGAAATTGATGAGTTACCTGCTTGAATAATTGGTGGGATCTAATAAAGATGCCGATTTTAATTACGACGAACAGAAAACGGATTGAGGGCCGGGCCTGGCCTGGCCTTGCCTGGATTATTCTGATATCGTGCTTGAGGATGAGGATGAGGATGAGGAAGAGAAAGAGAAAGCAACGAGGTTTATATTTGATCCTTGTTGTTTGGCAATTATGCCAACCACTTATGTCTTGGCCACACGACGTCACTTCGCCGGAATCTACTTCCTCGTCCCACAACAAGTGACACAGTTATTGTTCCGCACGAAAATTAAGGAAAAAATGAAAAGATTGATGTGTTGTGAGTGTAGATAGTTGAGTAGGAGAGAGAATGAGTGGAGAGAATAGTAAATTATAATGGTGTTGTGAGTATTAAAATAATGTAGGAGAGAGAATGAGTGGAGAGAATAGTAAAGATTATTTGTCATTTTAGGAAGTGTGACTTATCAGTGGGACGCCCAAAATAGCAAAGTGTGTCACTTGTTGTGGGACGGAGGGAGTATAGTATAAACGGGAACTTGTCCTTGCTATTGCTACTGCTACAGTACAATGAACAGTTTTAAGTGGTAAATTTTTCATTTTGTTTTCATTAAATTGTCCTTTTTTCATTTTGTTCTTTAAAAAAAAAATTTAAATTAAAAAAAAAAAAAGTGTCCTCGGACACGGGCTTTTACTAGTATGTTAAATACTAGCCTAAGCCCGTCTCCAAGGCCACGTTCTTTTTTTTTTTAATTTAAAAAAAAAATTAAGGGCAAAATGGAAAAGGAATAAAATAGTGAGGGCAAAATGGAAATTTCGGCCAGTAAAACTGTTCAAAGAACTGTTCATAATGGAGCTTCCATTTATACTATAGATAAGGTAATTCTGTTTGCACAATAAAAATTCTATTTGCACAATGTTTTCTAAATTAAAGTGATCCATTAATGTACAAAGTCAATAGAGGCATTTACCATATAATCCCTCTTACTAGGGGTGTGCACGGGCCTAAAGCCCGTGGACTTTGACAAAGCCCGGTATGGGTTCATTTAGTTGTGGGCTTCAATTTCAAGAGCCCAACATAGCGGACTTTATGCGGGCTCAAATTAACGGGCTTTAAACGGGCATTGAACGGGCTCGAAATTGACGGGCTTACAAAATAGATGTTGTATTTTGAAAATTTCATACCTACTTCCTCCGTCCCAATAAGAGCTTCCCCATTTTGGCCCGGCACACAAATTAAGAAAAATAGTAAGTGGAGAAAATGTTGTGAGTGTAAAAGTAAAATAGGAGAGAGAATGAGTGGAGGAAATAGTAAATTTGAAAAGTGTTGTGAGTATAAAAGTGAAATAGGAGAGAGAATTAGTGGGTGAAATAGTAAAATTTCTTTGCCATTTTAGCAAAGGTGAAGCTTCTAACGAGACGCTCTTTTGAGTAATTGGTGAAGCTTTTATTGGGACGAAGGGAGTATTACATTTTGGGCATTAAATAATTTTCAGCCCATAAATTAACCAGCTACGCTCAGATGTACCATCGGCCCCCTCAATGCTGCTAGATGTGGCATCTCTGCCCAATCCCTTCCAATACTAGATTCACCATAATGCCCTCCCATCCTTGCTGTCACATGGAAAGATGATGATTAACATGCTATGACCTTTCGTGTTGTCACGTGAGAAGAAGTTGATTATTTGGAATCAAGAGCTGAGGGTAAGTTTTTGATTGAATGAAGGAGTGTAAGTCTGTTCGTATTCTTCAAGGAAATTGCTGAAAGCTATTTTTAGAAAAAGAAAATCCTTTATGGTTTTGAAAGAGATGGGCCGGATTGGGCCCTAACGGGCCGTAAAACAATAAGTGCCCGATTTCAGTTTGAGCCCGCAGGCATTCAAGCTGTCAAGCCCAGCAGGGTTGAAAACATTGCGGGCGCGGGCTTGCGGGCCGAGTTTTTGCGGGCCTTGCGGACTTTGCGGGTCGATGGACGGGTTTGCACACCCCTACCTCTTACAAACCAATACTACCTCCTAGGACAAGTTGTATTTTGCTTAACCATATAATTCCTAGCTTAATAACTACACCCTCCCAATATTTTACTAAGTTCACCCTCCTATCATTACACTAAGTCCACTCTCTTTAACAATTTAATTTCTCTCCAACCACCCTCACCTTAGGTCACCCCCTCCCCATCTTCTCCGGTCAACACTTCCGGCAACCATCAACTCCGGCGACTTTTTTCGGCGACTTTTTCCTGGATTTAGACATTGTCAAAACAGAGGAGTAAGAGTTAAGAACTGGGAAACAGTCAAACTACAAATAGAATTTTTTAAGTGATCAAAGAAGCTCTTACCAGTTGACATCTCCGCGGATGGTGGCACCTCAAAATCTTCCGAAATAGCCCCTGCCTCTAAAGGTTTGAATGATCTTTCTTCCTCCGTAAACTCCAGGTGCCTTCTCACCTTCTCCTCAGTGTCTGCAGAGGGAGGAAAAAGCTTTGCCCAATCAATAGCTGCAAATTTGAAAGAGGAAATTACAAATTCAGATAAGGGCGAGAAAAAGGAAAACTAGAGATATAAGAGAAGATACCTTCCCTATTCCACCTCGTTGCCAGGGAATCACATTCCTCCAAAGAATCCTTCTTTACAAAGAAGTATCTTGACTTCCAACCCCTATATTTATCGTCACCTTGGCAAACAAAGGTTTCATTCTAGACCTAGTTTTCAGGAGATATCGAGTAGAGCCAAAAGTTTAAAGCTCATACACCGATGCTACCTCAGTTAAACCTATGTCTAAACCAAACTCCCGATTTACCCTTAAAATACAAGCAAAGATTCTCCAAATCATAGGCATAACTTGGACGAAAGACAGTTTTGTTTTGAGGAAAAATCCAGTTACCAACGAAGGAAAGGGAAAAGAAAAACCTAGGGCAAAGGGATAGTCGTAGAAACAAATCCAATAGGGGAAAACGAAATCAGCCTTGATAAAGACATCAAAAGGCCGAAAGATTGCAGAATCGGGGAAGTATTTACGATCCTTAATGGATTCGATTTGGTCATTGTTGAAGATACACACTTCTTCGTCAGGTCTAACTATCAAACCTTCACAAGCAAAATCCCCATCCTTGCTTGAGCTCAAGGGATTTTTTGGCGATGTGTTCCATTTGGACTTAGATTTGACCATGTTGAAAAAGAGAAAAGAAAGAAATTTACCTGAGATAGCTTTCATCGCCGTGGAGCAGGGTAGAAGATGGAGACAGTGTAAAGAAATTGGGATAAAAGAAATAGAAGAACTCAGTTAAAAAACCCTAATTTCCCTCTATTCTCGTAAAATACGCTCATTAAAGGGGATTAAAAATCTACAACTTGCCATGTCTTATCAGGTTAATTAACCGCCATGTTCTAGAAAAATGTGAAAAAATTGTCTTTTAAACTTCATTAGAAAGACAATTTTGGGGACAATTGTTGTGGGTAAAATCTCAGGATTGCGACGTCTTAAAAATGTTTAGCATGTCATCATCTTCATTCCTGCAGTCAAGGTAAAAATACTTTAATTATTAAATATATATTAAATATTTGCTATATCTGTTATACAGGGAGAAAAATAAGAAACGTGAGAATATTCCATGCAAAGACTCTCCTCAAACGGCCCAGAGATCGAGTCAATATCTGAAGATCATCATCCCGAAATTATAGGATAGTTTGTTATTTTGTTATCCTTAGTTGTATTTTCTTTATTTAAAGGGTTTTATGGCCGAAACACGACACACTTTTCACGCATACTTTTGTAATCCGCCATAGCTCCACCATCATTTGTAACTCCTTGAATATCAATACTACCGTTGGGGAAGGCAGGTGCTCATAATCACCTCCCGAGGTTTTGTGCCGGTGAGATCTTTATCTCAAGGATTTTTCCTCGTTATATTGTCGTGTCATCTTCTTTCCATGATTACACCGATTTTACTCCATTGTGCCATCCTAATCTTATCTTTTGATCTTTAATTTGATCCATTGTTTTTTCACCAAAACAGGGGTAGAGATGGATTCTGAATTCAAAGAATTTCACGAAAGATCTCCAACAGTAAGACATTGATATGTCTTCTGTGACATATTTTCTAGACTCCTATAATGTTTAGTCACATAAAGAAGATTATTTGGGTGAAAAAGGATTTACACAGTCACAGTGGTCACCAAGTGATCAAAACAAAGACCTGAAGGACACATTGTTTACATCAAAATGTTTGGGGTTGGAACCCAATCTCTCTCAGCCCCTACCTGGCCAAGTTGTAACTACATTCTCAAATGGAAGGGCGGAAATAATTTATACTACTATAAATACAGTTTCCTTTCGTGTCTGCTTTTCCTTTTGTTCTTGTTGTTCTTATCTTCATTCTTCTCCAACAGTTTCTTGGTTGTGTGAGATTCTTAATTGAGGGGAATTTCCCTTCGGTGGAAAGAAATCTATAATTCATTATATTTCCTCCCGATGATAACTATCAGTCCCTTAGGGCCCAAAATGATTTGGGGCCGGCTAATATGAATCGCCGTATGCCATTGTCAAAATATTTGAAATAAGAGGTTCTACTGCTTCTACGATACGATGGCATTTGACTTCCCTACGACTTCATAAAGCATCCTTTGACAGCATAGCCTAGCCCTGGTAGATGACAGGAATTTACGAAATAATCTCCATTCCATAGATCTCGCTTGCTTCGATTTATGTGCAGTCTATCATTTATATTATAATTGAGAAAGACCCTCTTTGCTTCAAAGAGTTGAGGCACTGAAATTGCAGAGAAGAATGCCGATACAAAGACCCAGCTGAAAACCTGACTTATTTGATGACCAAGATGTGCCTCATGTGGTAATTCCTTGAGTACTCTTATCGGAGCTGAGGCACACCATCCAACAATGAAATGCCATGAACAACGACCTTGACAGTTAAGAAAATTTGAATGATTATGAGATGAAAGGAATATTGAAGTATAAGGCAGAGGAAAGGTTTCTGAGTAAGCTTTATTTGTCATGAGGTTTTGATTGTGTCAAGTGCACTTATGGCTTATTCTTTATAGGTGTAGGAATTGATTAAGAATCCATGGAAGATTGGAATTTTAGAAATTGTAATTTTGGACATACTTTCAAATTTGAAGATTTCCCGTTGATTATTTCTTAAATCAAATTATACGTTTTGGCAAAGGAAAGAAAGCAATAAAATAAATGTGATCAAGATTTGAAATACTTTTATGGTTCTAGCATACTGCTTTGGTAATTATGGGGATAATTAGTTCCTTGGCCCCAAAAAGTAGTCTGCTATCTGTATTGAACATAAGACAATATCAAGTCACTTTATTTGTGATGCTAGTTTAGGCATTAAAATTTCACTAAGCACGAAAAATCCTTTCTTTAGCAATTTCATTATGACAAGTGACATGTCATAAAATTTTGGTCATTGTTTAATAATTTGACCCAAAAAAGTAGCGCAGGATTATATATATACTCCCTCCGTCCCACCGATTTTAAAAAAACTTTTCATTTTGGGCGTCTCGCCGATCTTAAAAATTTCAAAAATGGAAAGTTTTTATTATTTTTATACTCTTTCTATCCCACTCATTCTCTCTCCTACTTTACTTTTACACTCACAACATTCTCTCTCCTAACTATTCATCCCACTCATTCTCTCTCCTATTTAATTTTTCACACTCACAACACTTCTTCCACTCATTCTCTCTCTTAATACTATAATAATACTCCCTCCGTCCCAGCGAAAGAGCCAGTAAATTTCTTATGCACTCAAATTAAGAAACTGAATAAATAAAATACAAAATATAGAAAAGAAGGTGTTGGAAATGGGTAACGGAAAGTTAAGTTTGACTTAACGTTGACCTAGATTTCTAACGGAAGTTCGTTATGTGTTAACGGAACTAGTTACAAAAATGTATTCTACATTTGTTGTAGATTATTAAACTCATTTAATGTCTCAAAACCATTTAGGGTGAATGAGAATTAATGACAATGGTCTTTTGTAACTTAACGAGAGTTAATTAAAGGGTGTTTAGTTTTGTTTGATGTGCTCGGCCGAGCAGAGTCCTTGACTCGGAGAGCAGAGCACGAGAATAGGCCAAAAGTCTCGGACTAGCTTGCTCGGGCGAGGCACAAGTATGCTTCGGTAGAGCAGTATGATTTGCACGGCCGTGCAAGTCTCTTGACTCGGCCACGTGAGCCTCGGTGTGCTCGCCGTGCGAGTTCCTCGACTCTACTGAGCAGATCCTGAACAGGCACTATTTCAAACAGAAAGTTGTGTCTCTTCGTGGGAAAAGACACAAACCCTTTGACTCTCTATTTTTACCTTTCCCTCCGAATTTCAATTAATATATACTGCACTTCTACCCTTCCTACCCTCTAGTAAGATAGATTATCATACCCAAATCATTGCATATTGTTGCATTCAATCCGTTCAAGTCCAAAGTTTCAAAACATTGTGTTGTTCGTAGATTAGTTATATTGGAGTGCTCCTTATAACTAATAAAAAGTCGTTTTATCTTACGAGAGTTTTGTCATTCAATCGTAAGCACCTGTGCGGGACAAATAACTCTTACGGAGATTGTATCAAATACAAGACTCGACTTGATTTCTTTTATTCTTTCAATCTCCGTTACTTTTCTCGTCAGTTTTTCTGTTAAGTCTTAAAGAAGCCATACAAAAGTCCAACAATCGTAAGAGTTATTTGCGCTTCTTCAAGATCATCAAGATGGCAAACGAGAAAGACAACACTTCATCTAGTCAAGGGAATGTGACGCCTCCTTCGCAAGGTGATACTACATTGACCATGTTGCTCTGCTCCTACTGACTCGTCACCGCGGTCATGGTGAGAAACCCAGTGAAATTCATTTGGTGTGGATTTCAAGAGATGGCAACAGAAGATGCTCTTCTACTTGACCACCTTAAGCTTGCACCGCTTTTTAAAGGAAGATCCTCCGGCGGTAGAAAAAGGTGATCCGGACCCCCAAAGGTAAATGGCAAAGGAGGCTTGGGCTCACGGTAATTTTCTTTGTAAAAACTATATCTTGAATGGACTTGACGATGCACTATACAATGTGTATAGTACGGTCGAGTTAGCCAAGGCGTTGTGGGACACCTTGGAAAGGAAGTACAAGATCGAGGATGCCGGGTCAAAGAAATTTGTCGTCGGTAAGTATCTTGACTTTATGATGGTCGATTCCAAATCGGTAGCAACTCAAGTAGATGAATTTCAAATCATTCTACATGGGCTTGATGCCGAGGGAATGATCATGAATGATCCATTTAAGGTGGCTTCTATCATTGAAAAATTGCCTCCTTCATGGAAAGATTTCAAGAACTATCTCAAGCATAAACGCAAAGAGATGTCCTTGGAAGACATTGTTGTTCGTCTTCAAATTGAAGAGAACAATAGAATCAATGAGGCCAAGGTTGCTAAGGACAAGATGGAGGCTAAGGTCAATCTCGCCGAGGCTAGCATGAGTGGTACAAAGAGAAAGCATTCCGAAACTGTCGGGAATGCTAAGAAAGGGAAGAAGAAGACCTCTAAGAAGTTCAAGGGGTCTTGCTATAATTGTGGCAAACCGGGCCACTTGTCAAGGAATTGTCGTCTCCCGAAGAAAGAGGCAAACAATGTTGACCACATGGACCTAGACTTTGCAGCGGTTGTTTTTGAAGCCAACGTTGCAAATTTGGAAGAGAACCCTAAAGCGTGGTGGATAGATACCGGTGCTACCCGCCATATTTGTGGTAACAAGGAAAGTTTCTCCTCCTATACTCCCATCTCCGGAAGAAAGCTTTACATGAGAAATTCTGCGACCTCCGATGTTCAAGGCATTGGAAACGTGATTTTGAAGATGACTTCCGGAAAAGAAGTAACCTTGTTGGATGTGCTGCATGTTCCAGACATCCGTAAAAATTTGGTGTCCGGCGCTTTGCTTAGTAAGGCCGGTTTTAGACTAGTATTCGAATCCGACAAATTTGTACTAACCAAGAATGGTTTTTTTCTTGGAAAGGGTTACCTCGAGGAGGGCCTTTTAAAATGAATGTAATGACCGTGATCCGCCAAGTGCGATGAATAAAAGTTGTGTTCCTTATGTTTACTTGTCGAAAAGTTCTAATTTATGGCATGATAGATTAGGACATGTAAACCTCGACACCATTAAGAAATTAGCGAGACAAGATTTAATCCAAATGACTAAATCCGACTCGACTAATAGGTGCGAAGTTTGTGTTGAGGCAAAAATGACAAAGTCGCCATTTAATGCCATACAAAGAGACACAACTCCTCTCGAGTTAATTCACACCGACATATGTGATTTAAAACTAGTGCAAACTCGAGGAGGTAAAAAGTACTTCATTACATTTATAGATGATTGCACTAAGTATTGCTATGTCTATCTCTTAAGAAGTAAGGATGAAGCCTTAGGGGCTTTTGAGACTTATAAGAAAGAAGTTGAGAATCAACTTAACTTGAAAATTAAGAAAATTAGAAGCGATAGAGGTGGAGAATATGAAGCACCGTTTGAAGGATTATGTTGGGAATCCGGCATAATTCATCAAACAACGGCTCCATATACCCCTCAATCTAATGGAGTTGCCGAACGCATAAAAAACCGTACTCTCAAAGAGATGATGAACGCGCTTTTGATCGGTTCGGGGCTTACCCGAAACTGACTTGTGGGGGGAAGCAATACTCACTTCTAATTATGTTCTTAATAAAATACCCAAGAAAGGTATTGATAAAACGCCCTATGAATTATGGCATAACCGTAGGCCATGTTTTAAATACCTTAAAGTGTGGGGGTGTTTGGCAAAGGTTGAAGTACCTAAGCCTAAACAAGTCAAGATTGGTCCAAAGACCATTGGCGTGTTTTTATTGGATATGCCAATAATAGTAGTGCCTATCGGTTTATAGTGCACAAATCGGACATTAGGATATGCACGTAGGAACTACTATAGAATCAAGGAATGCGGTATTCTTTGAAAACATTTTTCCGATTAAGGACGGGGAAAGATGTAGGTTCTAATAAGAGAACACATGAGTCTACAACCGGTCCTTCTCAAATAGAAGATGAAGAACCGAGACGTAGCAAAAGGGCAAGAGTGGAAAAGACTTTTGGTCCTGATTTTCTATCTTACATGTTAGAAAACGAACCATCAACTGTTAAAGAAGCTTTATCCGGTCCGGATAGTTCGTTCTGGAAAGAGGCCATTAACAGTGAAATAGAATCCATAATGCTCAACAATACTTGGGAATTAGTTGATCTCCCTCCAGGTTGCAAACCATTGGGTTGCAAATGGATCCTTAAAAGGAAGTATAAGGCGGATGGATCCGTCGATAAATACAAAGCTAGGCTAGTAGCCAAAAGTTTTAGACAGAAAGAGGGATATGATTTCTTCGATACATACTCTCCTGTCACAAGGATCACATCTATTCGGGTTCTCATAGCTATTGCAGCAGTGCATAATCTTGAGATACACCAAATGGATGTGAAGACTGCTTTCCTAAATGGAGAACTTGATGAAGAAATTTACATGGAACAACCTGAAGGGTTCGTGGTTCCTGGTAAAGAAAGAAAGGTGTGTAAACTTGTAAAGTCCTTGTATGGACTAAAACAAGCACCCAAACAATGGCATGAGAAGTTCGATAGAACCATGTTATCGAATGGATTCAAGATCAATGAATGTGACAAGTGTGTCTACATTAAAGGAACATCTGAATCATTCGTTATCGTTTGTCTTTATGTAGACGACATGCTCATAATGGGAAGTAATCATGATTTGATCATGAATACCAAAGGCATGTTAAAGAAGAACTTTGACATGAAAGACATGGGGTTAGTTGATGTAATATTAGGGATAAAGATCTCTAGAACATCGAAGGATTAGTTCTTTCACAATCCCATTACCTAGAGAATGTTCTTCGGAGATTCAATGTCTTTGATGACCCTCCGGCTAAAACACTGTAGACTTGGCTCTACATTTAGTCAAGAACAAAGGGGAACCGGTTTCTCAAGCTGGAATATGCAAGAATAATTGGCGATCGATGTACTTAACAAATTGTACACGTCCAGACACTGCATATTCAGTAAGCACACTAAGTAGGTTCACAAGCAATCCTAGTACTAATCATTGGAAAGCACTAATGAGAGTACTAAGATATTTAAAGTATACATTAAACCATGGGATACTTTACAATAAATATCCGGTATTAGAAGGATATTGTGATGCCAATTGGATATCGGACACGAAAGACTCTAAATCCACAAGTGGATATGTATTCACAATAGGTGGAGGAGCAGTGTCATGGAAATCCTCCAAACAAACGTGTATAGCCAGATCCATGATGGAATCTGAGTTTATAGCTTTGGATAAAGCTGGGGAAGAAGCAGAATGGCTTAAGAACTTCCTGGAGGATATTCCTTGTTGGAATAAACCTGTCCCTGCTGTTATGATACATTGTGATAGTCAATCAGCAATAGGAAGGGCACAAAGTAGTATGTATAATGGTAAGTCTAGAAATATTCGTCGTAGACACAATACCATTAGACAGTTGATCAAGAATGGCGTTATCACTATTGATTATGTAAAGTCATGTGATAACTTAGCGGATCCGTTTACCAAAGGTATAAATCGAGATCAACTGTATAAACTATTATGGGGAATGGGTTTAAAACCCACAACAAAAGAACTTATAGCGGACACTCAACCTTGAGAAATGGAGATCCCAGGCCCTTGGTTCAATGAGATAACCAAGTTATAAGTTCTAGTAGAGTTACTTGGAAACAACAACTCGGTTTATTAACCTCGGAGATGTTGAATACTCATTCCCGTTAACATCCAAGTACAAGCACATGCGGCGGAAATGGTAAAGATAAGTTGAGAAAACTTTTAATGATTTCTATACCTACGGGTGGAGTAGTGCATGATACTCCTTATAGAATGAATCACCTATATAAGTGAGAGGTAATAAGGCCGCCTCTAAATGAACGCTTATGAATGAGATACGGTCCAGGGCCAAAATGGACAAAAACGTGAGAACAATAATTGTTAGAGCTATTATTATGTCAGTATTATTGTCTTGGTATACATCCAGAACGATCACTGGTTCAAAGCGACTCGCTACCAAATGGCTAGTATATCCGATAATATTTCACTAGGGAAGATTCAAGGCCACAAGCTATCTATTCCGATGTAATAATAGTTCGCCTGAACTTTGGACGAAATTGCATTCATGCATTAATTGTCATTCATGTGGGGGATTGTTGGAAATGGGTAACGGAAAGTTAAGTTTGACTTAACGTTGACCTAGATTTCTAACGGAAGTTCGTTATGTGTTAACGGAACTAGTTACAAAAATGTATTCTACATTTGTTGTAGATTATTAAACTCATTTAATGTCTCAAAACCATTTAGGGTGAATGAGAATTAATGACAATGGTCTTTTGTAACTTAACGAGAGTTAATTAAAGGGTGTTTAGTTTGTTTGATGTGCTCGGCCGAGCAGAGTCCTTGACTCGGCCGAGCAGAGCACGAAATAGGCCAAAAGTCTACGGACTAGCTTGCTCGGGCGAGGCACAAGTATGCTCGGCCGAGCGGTATGATTTGCATGGCCGTGCAAGTCTCTTGACTCGGCCATACGGCACTGGTGCTCGGCCCGTGCGAGTTCCTTGACTCGGCCGAGCGAGATCTGAACAGCACTATTTCAAACGAAAGTTGTGTCTCTTCGTGGGAAAAGACCTGAAACCCTTTGACTCTCTATTTTTACCTTTCCCTCCGAATTTCAATTAATATATACTGCACTTCTACCCTTCCTACCCTCTAGTAAGATAGATTATCATACCCAAATCATTGCATATTGTTGCATTCAATCCGTTCAAGTCCAAAGTTTCAAAACATTGTGTTGTTCGTAGATTAGTTATATTGGAGTGCTCCTTATAACTAATAAAAAGTCGTTTTATCTTACGAGAGTTTTGTCATTCAACCGTAAGCACCTGTGCGGGACAAATAACTCTTACGGAGATTGTATCAAATACAAGACTCGACTTGATTTCTTTTATTCTTTCAATCTCCGTTACTTTTCTCGTCAGTTTTTCTGTTAAGTCTTAAAGAAGCCATACAAAAGTCCAACAGAAGGTTGGATTAAGGGAAATTAAGAAATTCTGGAAAGTGATTGAAGATTGTACTTTTCCCACCACAAATGCTAATCCTTGTGAAATTTTGAATTTCCCACCAAAGTTACCTTAGTACATAACAGAGTCCTACTTACTTACAGTTTCCATAAATAAAATTACAACCTTCTAAAAGGCTTAGTGAAAACAGATTGAAAACAAATTCAAAACAGATTCAAAAAACAATCTTCAAATCTTCAACCTTTAACCCACAAAATGGAGGCCTGTAAGCATAAACCCAACTTGAGTGCTGATGAAAGGAATTCCATGGCTCAATGGTTCATTGAAGCTTTACAAGAGGGAAAGCTTCCAAAAGGGAAAATCCAAGAAGCAGCTTCAAGGTTTCGGCTCCACCCCCGAACCGTCTTCAAATTCTGGAAAATTGTGAAGGATCAAAGGAGGAGAGGTATGCCCATATCTCTATCATCAAAGAAAAGTGTAAGAGCAAGGCAAAAATTAGTCAAATTAGATGTTGAGAAGATGAAAAAAATAGAGTTTGAGAATAGAAATACAATTCGAAAGTTAGGTCATGCTTTGGGGATTAGTAAAAGCACAGTTGGGCGATGGAAAAAGGAGGGTGTGATCAAGGCACATACAAATGCTATTAAACCATCATTAACTGATGTAAATTTTCTGCAAAGGTTAAAATTTTGCCTTGCTGCCCTCAGATATGATGTAGAAGAACAAACTCCAATTTTCAAAGAAATGGACAATGTTATTCATGCAGATGAGAAGTGGTTTCTCATGACAAAATGCAAAAAAAGGTGTTACATGGTCCCAGGTGAAGTAGAGCCATACAATTCATGCCAAAGCAAGAGATTTATCATCAAAGTAATGTTCTTTTGTTGTGTAAGTAGGCCACTTTATGATAGTAATGGAGTGTTGCTATTTGATGGTAAATTAGGCATGTGGCCCTTCACAAAAAATGAGCCAGCAAAAAGAAACAGTAGGAATAGGGCAGCAGGTACAATGGTGACCAAGCCCTTAGAATCAATCAACAAGCAAGTGACAAAGGAATTGCTGATCAATCAAGTAAGTTTTCTCATGACAAAATGCAAGTAATCTGTTCTTATCATCATAGACAGACCATTTTTTATCATAGTCTCAGTTTTTTATCATCATAGACACACCAAGACCAAGGCAAAAATCTGTTCTTATCATCATAGACACACCAATTTTTTTTTGCAAAAATCTGTTCATAGAAATAATGCAAAAATCTGTTCTTATCATAGTCTCACTGAATATTGCAGGTAATCCCTGCAATCAAGGCAAAGTGGCCACCAAATGCAAGTAAACACATCATTATTCAATGGGATAATGCACCACCACATATCAAGAACGATGACCCAGATTTTAGGGCAGCAGCATCAGCAGATGGGTTTGACATACAACTTCAATTTCAGCCACCCAACTCTCCAGATACAAACATCAATGATCTAGGGTGGTTTGCTTCATTGGATGCAGTTAAAACAGAGAGTTCTAACAAAAGTGTTGAAGAGCTAGTTAAGGCAGTCTTAACAGCCTATGCAGAATTATCAGAGAAGAAACTTGATAAATTGTTCCTTTCATTGCAAAATGTGATGATATCTATGATGACAGTGAGAGGCCACAACAACTACAAATTGCCTCATCTTGGGAAGGACAAATTGGAAAGAGATGGGAAACTCAGAAGAAACTTGAAAGTGGACATCAAACTAGTAAGAGAATGCATTCAGTACTTGCAACAAATTGGTATCAAATCTGGTTTTGAAGGCATAGTGGCACAATTGGAAGAACAGCATCTTCTTTGACTCAAAGAAAATTATCAAGCAACTTTTGGATTTTTGGTTTAGTGGGGTAATTTTAACTCTCAGTTTTTGTTCATCCTTGAGTTCCCACTTTTGTAAAGTCTCAATGCTTCCATAATAAGGAAAGCTCATCATAGACTTAGTGTTATGTACCAAAAAACTCTTTTCTATTTAGCTTACTCATGCACCATTTCACCAGTTCAAAACCAGACCAAGTGTAAAACAAGTAACCTCACAAATCTGTCCAAATCATAGTCTCAGTTTTTATCATCATAGACACACCAAGACCAAGGCAAAAATCTGTTCTTATCAAAATGAACCAAGTAACATCATTAAGAAATGTAAATCATAATCTGAGTTTTTATCATCACAGAGCACATAATAGACAAGGCAAAATCTGTTTTTATCAAAATGGACCAAATAGCATCAAAATCACAGAGATTCATATAGCCACATTTCATCATTTCACACAATAACACATTCCCAAAGCCCAACTGAAAATTAAGAAATTCATAGCCAACATGTAAAAAAAAAACATAACCTCAGTCACGCCGTTTTCAATGTGTTGAGCTTCAGAAGAAGTTTCTTCAGATTTTGAAGCAGGTACAAATAACCAAGGAAGGAACAATTCCATTAACTTCTGTGTATGATAGCTTGGGTCCTTTGATATAGGATTAGAAGGAACTGTCGAAGGATTACAAGAAACTGCCCTAAAGTTAAAGTTAGGGTTTCGCTCCAAAAAGTCACGAACCTTCACAAATTCTTCATTGTGTTGCTCATGCTCCCTCAAGAAAGCCTCATGAGAGTCATCCGGCAACGGATAACCATTGACGCCGTTTTCGGATTCGATGACCCCAACTTCGATTCCTCACAAACGGTATCACAAGCATTTGGTGACTCACAAGATTCTGCCCAAATCGCCTCCGTGACCACTGGCATAGCAATATGCTCCGATATGGGTCAATCGATGGCGATGGCGATTGCGACGAATTGAAACCCAGATTTTTCGATTCACTGCAAGATATGGACAGTGGAAACGGAAAATTAGGCTTGTGAGAAGGAGAGACTGAATCGTTATAGGTGGGAGAAGGATTTTGTGATGACGGCGAGTCCATCACTTAGAGATGAAAATGGCGATTTAGGGTTCTTGGTTGAACGGTTGTTGATAAGAACGATGAATGAGAAAAAAGAGGGGAGTGTAATTGGGTTAGTGTAAATGGGTTGGGTTAGATTAATTGGGTTGGGTTAGTTTAAGTTAATGGGGTCATTAACAAATGTAATTAATTGGTTTAAGGTTAATTGAGTGGGGTATGATGAGTATAATAATATTAAAAAAGTTTCCTTTTTGGGAAAATGACTTTTTAAATGGGACGCCCAAAAAGGAAATAAATGGCTCTTTCGCTGGGACGGAGGGAGTATTCCTTAATTCCCGTGCCATTTCACTTTTTTTTTTAAGCTGGGTGGGACGGAGGGAGTATATTTTTTTGATTACCCAGTGCTTCCCCGCCTCACGGATCAATCCCTGACCACTGCACGCGCCTCCAAGATGTTAGCGAAGGTGAAATCGCGGATGCGCATATATACGATCGGCAAAAGACCCCTTACGCAGGATTATATTTTTGGAGGGAGGGATGGAGTATTTGAGAAATTTAGTGATTTGCATTCTTTCGATCAGGACTCTTTTAAATTCTGGTCAAATAGAGAAGATTTAATTTAGTAAGGTGACAATTGATACATAGCCGAGACCAAGTGATTGGTCAAAGATTTGGTTGACTACTTAATTTATTTTGTGCCTCTACCCCGGTAGTTTTCCCTAATATAACCACACTCTCTAATGAAAAAGTGGAAAATTCATTTCCTAATTGCGTCCTCTTCATCAATCTTGGTCTTAGTTAGATGTTAGGAGAAAGGGCACACTACAGCATCAGCCAAAATGAATGTCCAATTTTTTTCTAAATTTACTCTTGATCAAGTTTGAATTTTATTTTGGACATTTGATGTTATTATCATCTACCAAATAGCAATGAAATTGACACCAAGAGTGAATGAAAGATGGACCACTAAGAAAATGAGTCTTAAATTTGGTCCAGAATGAGTCTGTCTCAGTTCAAGAGTAATATGATAAAACCCTTCCTTGTGCTGATTGAAAAACTAATGACGTACAATAATGATTTGGCTTTATTTCAATCTACTTATTCTAATTTTTAATTAGTCAGCTTGGTATGTATCTGAGACCGACCACTTAACATGTTTCGTGTATTGATTTGTAGTAGAGTAATAGTGTTTCCTCAACATTTTGTTCCGTTAGATACAGTAAGAATCTTGCATGTTATGTTCAATTTATAATGACAATTTTTTTTTATATAAACTTGTTGGGCCCAACATTTTTCAGTCAATATGTTTTACAACTTACGCCTAACAACTTGGTACTAACAACTTGAGTTGTTCTATTTACAACTCGCCTCCGCAGTTGAGACGCCAGCACGCTTTTCCTATTTTATAGGACATATGCCGGAGGAAATAAAGACCAGTTCAACCACGTTTCTTCAGCAATGGACCTTATCTTTTCCCTCAAACAATAAATGGCGAATATATCTCTATGTGATCAACCTCTTCCCCGATTTTATAGGCGCATAATCCTTCTTTGTTAATTAGTTTTATTTTGAGGTATAAAAGGGAGAGATACACTGTATTTACACACACGTTCTTCACTAGCTTAAGCTCCCTTTTTCATACGCTCTTAGCATTGTAATCTCAAGAGAATTCTTAATAAACTTTCGGTCAAGGTAGGAGCCAAATCCTCCCGGGATTTTATGCCGGCGAACAAGTTGTTCAAGGGCTTTCCCTAGTCAACAAACCATTCGTGTCCATTTCTATTCAACTTGATAATCATTGTACCTAGATTCATATCACTTTAGTCACTTTTCTTCTCATCTAATTCGCTTGTTGAAATTTGACCAAAACAATTTGGCGCCGTCCGTGGAAAACTTTGATTATTTGCGTAGAAATGGTTAATCCATCATCCAGCAGTCAGAGTCGGCTGCTTCCTGTTTCCAACACCCAAGGTAATCCACCTCAAAGTGCAGAAGCTGTCAACTTGGAGATATTGGCCAACATGACCGATATGTTGAGAAAAATGAGCGATCGGTTGGATGGCCAGGAACATACAAACACCATGATATTCAATACCATTGACAGCCTACGTAAAGGGAAGCAAGTTGAAGCTCAAGTATCCACCCCATTTTCACCTTTATTGCCTAGATCTTTGTTTGGTACAGGTACAGGACCAAGCCATTTCGGAGATATCCCTATGCCCGGCACCTTGCCAACGAAGAGCACGATTGTGACATCTATTCCGATCGAACAACCAAGAGTCAGCTTACCAACCAGCCAACCTGCGCTGTCATCTTGCTACACTTATGCTACACCCTCAAGGGGGTAAACAGGGAGTTTCTTTAATACTTTCGATACTTTCACACCTCAGTTTAATGCTGCTCCTCTTTTCGCAGAAAGCCAACTTGTTAAAGAAATGCAAACCATTAAAGAGTTGCTGCGAAGCATGCCTGGAGTCAACTTGCCATATCACCAAGTCTCCCCAACTTGTTACAACGAGTCTCGTTTCGTGCCAGCAATAGCCAGTGTGGAGATCCCGAAGAAATTCTCGGTCCCTCATATGAAGAAATATGACGGAGTACCGATCCTAGCAGAGCATGTATTGTTGTATCAGAATCAATGGATATCATAAGTATCCCTCCTATGTTTAAAGAAGCATGTTTTTGCAGGGCTTTGGCTCAACCTTGTCAGACCGGCCTTAAAATGGCTAATGTGGCTTCCTCTAAACTCTATTTCATCTTATGCTCAACTTGTCAATATGTTCATTAACCGCCATGCAACAGGGCATTTGACAAGTTGACTAGTGATCTTTATAGAATTGTGCAAATGTACTAACGAAAATCTTAAAGAGTATTTGCACAGTTCAATAAGGAGGCAAAGTGACTATACCCAACTTGGACGTGTCCACAAAGAATCTGAGGCATTCCGCATAGGCTTGAAGAAGAACTCATTGTTCTACAATGAGTTGGTGATGAATCCGGCGAAACAACTTGAGGAGATCGTAACTGTGGCCTTGCCTATCATCGATTGGAAGAGGATAGCTTGGCAATGGGGAAATCAACTGGGAGGAATCCTACTCCTCTATTTGAGCCCTCTGACAGACGATTGGATTCCCATCACTATAAGTCCAACAGGGGCAAACCCCCTGTTAAAACTGAACCTTCTAAAATTCATGTTGTAGATGACGATCAAGAAGGAGATGATAATGATTATCCACAAATTTCTGAATATTGCTTTTCTGTGGACATTGCAGGAATCTTGTGCGCCATGGGAAATCTTGGAGATAAAGCAAGATGGCCCAAGAAGAATGACCAGTCAACGACTTGGAAGGACAAGTCCAAGAGGTGCGCATTTCATGAAGATTTTGGGCACACCACCGAGAACTGTTTCGCCTTAAGGAAAGAGATTGCTCATTTATTGTCCAAAGGTCTTCTCAAGGATTTGTTGGGCAAGAAGAGGGTCCGGAGTGAATCCAAAGAACCTGATTCAGGGGAACAGTCTAGACCCGAGAAAGTTGCACCCCCTCCAGCCACCAAGGTAGTGAATGTTATTTCAGGTGGGTCTCATATTTGCGGCACAACTTACTCGCCGCCAAGCGTCATGCCAAGAGCTCTAAGGAAGATCAATCGAATTGCCTTCAAGGCGCCGTGACTTCACGTATGGTCATATCATTTCTTTTGAAGATGAAGATAAGGACAACACGTTGGACCCTCATCATGATGGTCTAGTTGTTCAGGTGCAGATTGCCAATTGTGTAGTCAAGCGGATTCTGATCGACGGGGGCAGCTCAGGAAACATCATCTGTACTCATGCTCTTGAAGATATGGCCATTCCTTTGTCCGAAGTTGTGAAGAATTCATCCGTACTGGTAGGTTTCAGTGGAGGTGAAGCAAACAGTGGGAGAGATCAAGTTGCCCATCTACCTAGAGGGTATGAATTCCATGGAGAGGTTTTGTGTGATCGAATGCTCTTCCTCGTACAACGTTATATTGGGAAGACCTTGGATCCACAACATGAAGGCTGTACCATCAACTTACCATCAATGCGTCAAGTTTCCAACACCTTGGGGTGTTGCCAAGTTGAAGGGAAACCAGCAAGTCTCTAAGGAGTGCTACAAGGTCAACATGAAAGCAAGTTCACCCTCGGCAGCATAGCAACTAAAGAAAAAGGCCCGTGACGTTCTTGAAGCAAAGAGAGCATGATACAAAAAGCGTTCCTGTTGATGCATCAAATCCTGAGGCCCAAGTGCAAGTTGGAGTAGACCTACCCTTCGAAATTGAAGAGGAGTTGATCGAGTTCCTGAAAAGCCAGAAATGCTGTTTCGCTTGGAAACATGAAGACATGACAGGGATAAGCAAGGATATTATTACTCACAAGTTGAACATTGACCCGACCATCCGTCCTGTCCATCAGAAAAGAAGGAAGTTTGCCCAGGAGCGGAACCAGATCATAAAAGACGAAGTCGAGAGGCTTCTGAAGTCCAAGATGATCAGAGAAGTTCAGTATCCAAGGTGGTTGGCTAACGTCGTAGTGGTGGAGAAGAAGAATGGTAAGTGGCGAGTGTGCGTGGACTTCACCGACTTGAATAAAGCCTGTCCAAAGGATCCATTCCCTCTCCCTCATATTGACTCTCTAGTTGACGAGACAGCTGGCCACGACATCTTAACATTCATGGATGCATCTTCCGGGTATCAACAAATTCAAATGGAGCCTTCAGACCAAGAAGATACAACATTCATGACTCCAGAAGGTATATATTGTTATATTTCTATGCCATTTGGTCTTAAAAATGCAGGGGCAACTTATCAGAGGTTGGTGAACAAGATGTTTAAAGATCAACTTGGCAAGACGATGGAGGTCTACATAGACGACATGGTAGTAAAGTCCAAGCGTATTGAAGATCATGTGGAGCACCTTGCTGAGGCATTCAACATCTTGAAGGCCTTCAACATGAAGCTCAATCCAAATAAGTGTAACTTTGGTGTTAGAGCAGTAAATTCTTGGGATATATGGTGACCAAGAGGGGAATCGAAGCAAGTCCCGAACAAATCAAAGCCATTCTCAACTTGGAATCCCCTAAGAACATCAAAGACGTACAAAGGTTAACAGTAGAGTAGCCGCTTTGAATAGATTTATATCCAAATCGTCCGATAAGTGCAGTTATTCTACGAAGTATTAAGAAAAACAAACTTTTTCAATGGATCGACCAACATGAAGCAGCCTTCAAACAACTTAAAGAATACTTGATGACGTCACCCCTACTTGCCAAACCCGAACATGGTGAGCATCTTTATTTATATTTAGCCGTATCCGAAAATGCCGTTAGTGCAAGATTGGTGAAGGAAATCCAAGGTGAACAACATCCCGTTTACTATGTAAGTAAGTCTTTATTAGATGCTTTGAAACAAGGTACTCTCATCTTGAAAAATTAATATTAGCCTTAACTACCGCCGCTACCAAATTACGTCATTATTTTGAAACACATTCCATAACCGTTAGAACTAATTATCCTATGAGAAATGTGTTGAGAACCCCAGAGATGTCGGGCAGGTTGGCCAAGTGGTCAGTCAAGTTGAGCACGTATGACATTTCATACGAGCCGAGAACAGCCATCAAATCGCAGCCCTAGCCGATTTCATAGCCGACTTCACCCAAGTTTGCACTGAGGTAGAACTGGAAGTGCAACAACTTGAAGGTAAAACTATTCCTCGATTTTGGACATTGTTTACAGATGGAGCCTCAAATTCCAAAGGGATTGGCTTGGGAATAGTCCTAAAATCCCCTCAAGGTGATATCATACCTCAAGCTGTATCTTGTGAATTCAAAGGCAACAAATAATGAAGCTGAGTATGAAGCCCTAATCATGGGTTTAACTACAGCTTTGAGTTTGAATATTACACATTTAAATGTATTTGTTGACTCTCAATTGCTAGCTAACCACTTTAATGGCAGTTATATGGCGAAGCATTCCAAGATGACTCTGTACCTCCAACATGTTAAGGCTTTAGCTTCGAAATTTCTATCATTCTCTTTGGAACAGTCCCTAGAGAAGAGAACGCAGGCGTACGCCTTGGCTAACTTGGGTTCAACTTGCAAATCAATGTTGCATTCTAGTATACCCATTATTTATGTTAAGTACCCGACAATAGACCAAGTTGAGGAAATTCAAGTGGTTACGCCACCTACTGGGGCACAAGATGCTAAACCTTCTTGGACCCAACCTGTAATTGAGTTTCTTCAACTTGGAACTATTCCACCCGATGTTAAGAATGTTAGATCTTTTAAGATTCGTACTTCGACTTTCGTTTTGATAGATAATGTGCTGTTTAAGAAGTCTTTTGCAGGACACTACTTGAGATGTGTCGATAATGATCAAGTTGAAGTGGTGCTTAAAGAAATCCATGAAGGAATATGTGGGAACCATTCTGGAGGAAAGGCATTAGCATCCAAGGCCCTCAAGACGGGATACTATTGGCCAACCATGCGTCGAGATGCCATGAGCTACGTACGTAAGTGTGATGCCCGCCAAAGACACAAAGAACATCTTGCATCAACCCGCCGAGCCTCTACATCCTATAGTCTCATCTTGGCCTTTCATGCAAGTGGGGCATGGATATTGTAGGCAAGTTGCCTAAAGCTCCTGGAGGCAAAGTGTTCATGTTGGCTCTAACCGATTATTTCGAAATGGATCGAGGCGTAAGCTTATGTACAAGTAAGAGATAAAGAGGTAATTTCATTTTTAAAGAAAAATATCATTAGCAGGTTTGGTGTACCATCAGTAGATTGTATGTGACAACGGGTCACAGCTCATAAGTAAGAAGACCAGTGGATTTTTGTACTCGCCGGGGCATCAAGTTAGTCATGTCGACACTGTCCACCCTCAAGCCAATGGCCAGCCGAGTCAAGCAACAAGTTGATCATCAACAACTTGAAGAAGCGTCTAGATCAAAAGAAGGGAAAGTGGGTTGAAGAATTACCACTTGTGCTATGGGCGTATAGAACTACTTCTAAAGGAGCCACAGTAGAACTCCCTATTCTTTAGTATACTGAGTCAAGCCGTAATTCCAGCTTGAAGCGACACCCCACAAAGAAGGTATGGCTTATTGACTCAAGATGAAAATAACCTCTTGCTAACTCAAGATTTAGATACAATTGATGAGATCGTGGATTTAGCCAAGATAAGGATGGCAGGCTTATCGCCAGCCGAATTGCTAGGTCTTACAACAAGAATGTCGAGTTAGAAGGTTCCAGTGTTGGTGATTTAGTTTTAAGAAAAGTATTTCAAAATACAAGAGAATTGAATGTGTAAGCTGGCTCCCAAGTGGGAAGGCCCATATCTCATCGATGCTGAAGCTGGCAAAGGTGCATACTGGTTGTCAACCCCAAGTGGAGACAGAATCCCTAGAAGTTGGAATGCTATCCACTTGAAACTTTATTTCATGTAAGTCCAGTTATTTATAACTAGACTCCTCGTGCACGGTTTAAATTTATGTCAAGTTCAATTACGCATTTCAATTTTTCACTCTTATTAAAACATTACTGACTTGAGCGTCGGAGGGGCGTTAGCTATGCTAACGCCCAACCCTAACATGAATTTGTTTTGCAAGGTGTAACTTGAGCAAACGAGATAAAGCCCAACATGTTGACACGCCAGTACGGTTGATACATGTTGGGACCCAAAGCTGGAGTAGGTCTAAGCATGTTGACACGCCAGTACGGCTGATACATGTTTGGACCTAGGAAGAAGAATTTCAACATGTTGACACGCCAGTACGGCTGATACATGTTGAAACTCTAGCTGGAGAGGGATAGAACTTGTTGACACGCCAGGACGCTGATACTTGTTCTATCTCTTCAAACGATTTACCTCTGATCAAAGGTACTTATGGTTAAAAGATATTCATCTTTTCTTACGAATTAAGGTTTTGACACCTTCGCCTGGGCGCACGTTTTCACACTTCTTCAAGTTGTGAACTATTGGTTGTAACATTTTCATGTTACCTACGGTTTATAACATTTACATGTTATCTAAAGAACAAAACAAGCGTCTCTCAGAGACATACGATACTTTGCTAAAAAACCATTAAGTGTTTTTCAAAAGATTTTTTCGCAACTAAAGGACAAGTTGGGTAAGCCAACAAGTCCCTAAAAACCTAAAAAGCTTGGAGTACTAGACCAACCTAGTACCCCCAAATAAATTGTCTCGGCTCTTATGAGCCATTACAAACTAAGAACCTTGTTTTTGGGGACACTCCCCCCATTTGTTGTACCGACAGAGGTACACAAATAAAGCAAAAATTGTTTTTTCATCCAAAATACCCAAAGTTTTAAAATGTTTTTTAAACTTCCTGGCCTGCTGCCGCCGGTGTTGCATTTTCCCCTTGACCATTCTGAGCTACCACTAGGGTGCTCAAGGTCCTATCAGTGTCTTCAACTAGAGCCTCCAAAGCCGCAGTAATTCACTTCCTCTCGCATCTACTGGCTCACCAACGAAATCTTCTAAAGCCCTTTTCTCTGCTTCCACATCCCACTCCAAAGCCAGCCCGTTCTTGTATTCTTCCATAAGTTCAATCCTAGCTTCAAACACCACTTTGGTGGCATTAAACGTGAAGTCTTTCTTCGCGGCATCCAATTCCTTCTCATGGGCTTCATGTTCCTTCGTTTTCTCGGCCTTAACAGCTTCCAACTCCTTCTTTTCAACTTCAAGATTTTCCTTCAACTTCTCAATCTCCTCAAAGATTCTTGGTAGCCTCGCTTCTTGTATTCCTCGCCTTCGTAATTGTGCCCGGCCGCCTTGATTTTCACAAGATCAAGCTGGTCCATGATAGGGACCATGATATCCACAACCTAAGCAAAAGAAATGTTAGCATTTCATCAAAAATCATGGGCAAGGTTCAAGTTTTCTCATTTTACCTTGTCGACAAAACAAGCTATAGCCTCCTTTAACTTTTTTTCTTTGTCCCCATGTCACCAATCTCATTCCCATCCGTAGCCTCGGTTTCGTATAACTTTCTTTTCTTCACTTCTTCCTTTTTCTTGGAAGCATTCAAATCTGAGCTAGAAGCCATGGACATTGGAGTTGGAGGTTTATTGTCCTTCTTGGCAACTTTCTTTGCCTTAGCAATGCCATCAAGTCGGCCGGCACTTACGTTGGGTTTGGATCGTGTAGCTACAACAAGGAAACAAGGGATTGAGATAATCGAAATACTCGTGAAAAGTACAAAGATTTTTGAGGACTTAAACCTGCAGACATCTCAGGTAGAGTTGGGGGTAGATTTTCCTCTGCTTCAACCTCTGCTTCACCTCCAACCTCCTCAACGAAAAACTCGACAGGGAATGCCTTGAAGGACCTATCGGATACACCCAACTGAAGAAGCTGGTTTACGTTCGCTTGTGTCCCTTCTTGCTCCGGAAACAGGTCTGACAACTTAGAAACTTCTACAAAGGAAATTTTAAGAGTTAGTTATCCTAGTATTGAGAAGCATTTCGTAAAATAAAAGAACTATTTTCACTACCTTGAAACCTCCATTTGGAAAAAACACCTTCCTCTTGACCCAAGGTGTCCCTCCTTGCAAAGAAAAATTTATTTTTCCACCCTCTATCAGCAATGTCATGATTGGAAATCAGAATAGGCTCACCATTTTTGACCCTAAAACCAAACCTTCCTGGACCAAAACTCCTTAAATCCACAGTATACGCCAACTCTTCTAAACCGGCAACCAAATCAGCCCTCTCTCCTAATCTAACTAGGGTTTGCAAGTACCTCCACCCTTGAGGCATCATTTGGGCATAGTTGAGTTTGGTAGAGGAGAAGAACTTTGTAATCAAGTCGGGAAAAGGGAATCGTAAGCCTATAACAAAGGGATACTCCGGGAAGCATACCCAAGTGGGAGAATAACACTCGGAGGTCAAATCAGGGTGGGTAAAGTAGACCGTTTCATCAGGCATGGCGTGGTTCTTCTTAATAACCTCTAGGTTAGCCTTAGGCATTAGACATTTCTCATTATCAGGTTCCTTCAACAAGTTTTGGGTTATGAAACCCTTGGGCAAACCCTCGTCACTCTCAATCACGACTATCTTCTTCCGACCCATTTTTTTCAACTTAAAACAAGAAATCAAAGATGAAATTGAAGAGAAGACAAGAAACTCACCGTAAATATCTACTCGATTTTTCGCCCCAACCGTCTTCCTTGGTTCTTCTCCTAGAAACCTCTGCGAAAGTAACGTTTTTGATTTGGTGAAAAGGAGAGTTGGAGAAAGAGACTACTTATTTATGAAGGTTGAAGGTGGTTGGAACTCTAAAAGCGATCAAATCTTTTTGCCTCGGGAAACTACTTAAAACCGTCCCATCGCGTCCCTTTTAAACCGTCGTTCTTTTCTTTCTTATTTTGGAAAACTTTTTGAATTCTTTTGTCTCTTTCTATTCTTCATTTTAAAATTCAAAAAGTTTGGGGGCAATTGTTGGGCCCTATATTTTTCAGTCAATATGTTTTACAACTTACGCCTAACAACTTGGTACTAACAACTTGAGTTGTTCTATTTACAACTTGGCCCTCTGCAGGTTGGGACGCAGTAACGCTTTTCCTATTTTATAGGACATATGCCGGAGGAAATAAAGACCAGTTCAACCACGTTTCTTCAGCAATGGACCTTATCTTTTCCCTCAAACAATAAATGGCGAATATATCTCTATGTGATCAACCTCTTCCCCGATTTTATAGGCGCATAATCCTTCTTTGTTAATTAGTTTTATTTTGAGGTATAAAAGGGAGAGATACACTGTATTTACACACACGTTCTTCACTAGCTTAAGCTCCCTTTTTCATACGCTCTTAGCATTGTAATCTCAAGAGAATTCTTAATAAACTTTCGGTCAAGGTAGGAGCCAAATCCTCCCGGGGTTTTATGCCGGCGAACAAGTTGTTCAAGGGCTTTCCCTAGTCAACAAACCATTCGTGTCCATTTCTATTCAACTTGATAATCATTGTACCTAGATTCATATCACTTTAGTCACTTTTCTTCTCATCTAATTCGCTTGTTGAAATTTGACCAAAACAAAACTCATGAGAATGGAACATACCAAGAGGTGAAAAAAAAAAAAAAAAAAAAAACCAAGAGGTGAAGAAAATAGTCTCAATTTTAAATGAATCTCAAGTGCCTTCAGAAGATATTGTGGGTAGGTTTGAAACGTGCACTAAGCTTGTATTTTCCTTGCTTAATTGACTTGTTTAAGGACCTTTATTAGTTTTATCCCATCTTATTTCAACTGCTTTTGCACCGCCAAGAAATGTATGGCGATAACCTTTAATAAGATGAATAATGTCCGTAATTTGTCTGATGGATGTGGCTTTACCCATCCAAAAGATATAATTTCAAGCTTATTTGGTGCTCAAAATCATGAAAATTTAATAGGTTTATTAGTGTTTTGAAAGTACGGGGGTTGCATTGCAATTAGGCATAAAATGGAGGAGTTAAGCTTGTTTTGAAAGTTCAACTAGCTAAGTGCAAAACAGGGAAAAACAGATTTTGCTACAGATTTGTGACGGATTTGGTGCTGAATCCTAATTTGACTAGGATTTGGACAAATTTTGGCTGCGATTAGGAATCTCTCCTCCCTCCTACTATATGAAGGACCCCTAGACTAGATTTTTGGAACTCTCTCGATCTATCTCTCTTCAATCCTTATTCTCTCATATAATTCTTGTACATATTTTTCTTTTTTTTTTTAGTTGTAAAGAAGATTTTAAGTTTTTAATTAAAGTATTCCATAGAAGGTTTATTCAATTTATTGAAGCTTTGTTGATGTTTTTAATGGACATGACCGGCTAATTATTTCTTTCTACGGATTGGAGGTGATTTATATCGATCCTTTATGCTCTAATTAATCTTGTAATCAATCAAAGGTTGGGTTCATCAAAAGTGTTTTTCATCTCAGTTTTCTAAACTACAATCACATGTGTAGATGTGATTGATTTTTAAACGAAATTTGTGTGTGCGATTGACAAGTGATTGTTCGATCTATGCAAGTCAAATTTTTGAATGAATATAATCTAGGTTTTGACAAGTGATTGCAAATCAAAATTATAGGTTCTTAATCATAGGATTTAATGAAGTGGAAAGTGACCAAAAAGAAAGAAAGGTGATCAACCCCAATTGTGAAGTATGCAAAAATATAAGTTTGGGGGTTAAATTATGGGTTGGCATGGAGCGGAGTGATAAATTTCAAAGTGAGGATGTGTGATGAAGACTTCTAGTTTCACTTTCTTGCCTTCGTATGTCCCTTACCTTCATTTGGAATCATGAACATTGCCCACGATTATCGCGATATATTACAAGCCGTTAAAGCCATATTTGATCCCTAAAGTGTAGATGGGTTGACAATTGTGTTTAAACATGCATATGAGTGTACTGGTATAGAAGTTATCTTATTATCATTGATTTAGAGCATGTCGTAAGTGACCCTATAAAATATCTTACTTTGGTGACAATGATCTCTCATACTCCTTTCATCTTTCATTATGTGGTGGAGAGTTATAAGTTAGATGCATCCATGTAAGTATAATCACATGTTCATAATAATGCTTGTAGATTATGTGTGTTGTAAGATATGAGACTTGTTGTGCCAACTGCCTATTATATGAATTGAACAATCCAAAAAAAAAATCTTTTGTTTTAATTAGTTAGTTAGTTTTTATTTTATTTTAGTTTTGTTTTACTCGAGGACGAGTAAAAGATAAGTTTGGGGGTATTTGATGGATGTGGTTTTACCCATCCAAAAGATACGTTCCTCGCTTATCTGATGTTCAAAAACCTTGGGAATTTAATGTATTTTGTAGTGTTTTGATAGTCCAGGGGCTGAAGTGCAATACTGAGAAAATGGAGGATTTGAGCTTATTTTGGAAGTTCAGGGATCAAACTGCAACTATGGAAATTTGGGGAGGAATCTGATATTATAAAGTTCAGGGGTTAAAATGAAAATATGAAAAGTTCAAGGACTAAAGTGCAACGCTGAGAAGTATAGTGACCAAAGCGCAACAATGCACATAATGCGAATTGAATCCAAGGACAACATTAAAATTGGTTGTTGACTTGGGCGTTGTTGACTTGGGCGTTTGCTTGGGATTTCTGGGCGACCGCCGAGGAAGTAATTTCAACGCAATAAAACCACTGTACACTTGGGCGGCCGCCCAGAACCAAAGTGGGCGACCGCCCAGCCCTCGAAAATCAGATTTTTAGTTTCCTTTTTCAAGAAGAATTCTACCCGTTTTTCCTAATTTTCATCTCCCTTTTTCCCTACTATATAATCCCTCCGTCCCAATAAGAGCTGCCCAAAAAATGTCTTGCACGCAAATTAATAAAATAGGTAGAAAGAAAAAATGTTGTGAGTGTAATTTGAAAATAGGAGAGAGAATGAGTGGAGAGAATAGTAAATTATAATGGTGTTGTGAGTATTAAAATAATGTAGGAGAGAGAATGAGTGGAGGGAATAGTAAAGATTCATTTGCCAAAAAAGGAAAGTGGAAGCTATTAACGGGACACCCAAAATGGCAAAATGGGAAGCTACTATTGGGACGGAGGGAGTATATGTAAAGCCAAAACACTTTTTGGGAGACTTTTTTTACATACTTTTTATCATATTTTTATTCTACTTTTGAAGGTTTGAATTATTTTTTTTAATGGCCATTCGAAGCTAAATTATTTGATTCGTGGATTGAGGTAAGTAACAATTAGATCTTTATGCTAGAGTTTTAATTATTCCTATCTCTCTCGTTCTTGTTTTTGTCAAACATTCTTAACTATCGTTCTTGAGATCAATTATATTTCTTGCGGAATATACTTTTGACCTCTTGAATTTATTTGGGTATGAACCATTGCACTTGCGTGGATGATTTGTAATTTGCCCATTGTTGAGAATTGTAGATTCAATTGATGACCTTGCGAAATTCACTTGAATCTAGGTTTTTAAGTTCTTATAATTTTAATGAGAAATTCTTGATTGTTTATATTAACCTTGCGGAAGTTATAAACAAGATAGCAATATTAGGGTTCTAATGTTGGTATTGACCTTGCGGAATATATTAACATCTTAACCCGAGGTTTTTGTGAACAAACCCTTGAACGAGATTGAAGTATTTTTACATGATTTAAATAGCATAAAGTGATAATTGTTATAATCCCCAATCCATGAATCCCTTGTTCTCTTGATTTATTTAATTGTTTATTTTGCTTTCTTAGAATTAATAATTCAAAATCAATCAACCCCCTTTGTTACTTTTTACACTAACTAAATCAAATTGTTCACACACAAATTTCTATGGTTCGACCCTTATTTTTGTATATTGCTACTTCGGTAACTTGTACACATGCAAGAAATTTTTAGTATACGAGGATTTTATCCATCAATGAGCCCAAACATAAATAATTTGTTTTTTTACAATGTTAAATGAGA
This sequence comes from Adenophora triphylla var. japonica, assembly GCA_022495995.1. Taxonomy (NCBI): domain Eukaryota; kingdom Viridiplantae; phylum Streptophyta; class Magnoliopsida; order Asterales; family Campanulaceae; genus Adenophora; species Adenophora triphylla. The sequence continues at coordinate 31,715 of JAFEMH010003922.1, read as the reverse complement.
AAAAAGTCAATGAATTGAATTGCTGGAAAAAGTATGTAAATAAGAAAGATAATAAATAAAGATGTAGGTATTATTATTTGAACCTAATTAGTAAGCTAAATGAGTTTGCTTTCAATAAATAGTTAAAATATTATTTATAGTTTTTTAGTTTTTGCTTATTCATACTCTACTTAAGGGCTTATTGCTTATAAATGAAAACAAACACAATAAATTATACTTATTTTAAGTCATAAGTCAAAAAATCATTTCAAACCCCACTACCACCCACCCCCACCTCCCAACCCCCACTACACCCCCTCTCTCCCACCAACCCCCTCTCTCCCACCAACCCCCTCCCCCTTGTCAATTTTTTTTTGTCATATATTTTTTTTATCAAATTTCCTGCCGCCTTCCAACCTCACCCCCGTCAATTTTGTTCTGCTCATATTAATATTTTTATCAACTCTCCTGTCGCCCCTCCAAGCCTCACAACACCCCCTCCCCCGATCAATTTTTTTTTTTTTGCTCATATTAATTTTTTTTATCAACTCTCATGCCGCCCTTCTAACCCACACTCATTCTTAATTTGAGAATGAAAATCAGAAGCTTCTAATTATTTATGTGATGAATTGGTATATTGACTAAAAACATAAAGTAATTATTCTCTCAGTTCAAAAATGAAAATTCAGAAAATATTGAGAATTTCTAAATCTGCACTGTGTATGTTATATTCATAATGTTACACTGAAAACAAAATTTGTAGCTCTAACATGTTAAATCTCAGCCGTTAATAAATACTCCCTCTTTCCCATTCGAAAAAATAAAAATTTCCATTTTAATTGTCTCATTTAAAAAGGCACACTAGCAAAACGAAAACTTTTTAATACTTTTGTGGGACCCACTTGTTTTACTCACAATAACTATGCACTAACTATTACATGTAGAGTATCGCCGATTACAGACTTGGTTTGAACGTGAAAGACGATTGAAGTTGCGTAATTGATTTAGGGTTACGTAAATAAGGAGAGGAGGAGTGGGACCGTGGGGTATATGGAAACTAAACAGATGAAAAATTATAGTAAATATTAGGAATATTTATTATTTAGAAGAATATCGGTAAGGTTCGGTGTGAGTAATCAGCATGAAATCCTGTATCCCAAATCAAGCCGCTAGATTCGGTTTTTCAATATTTCATAAACCGTTCCTACCCAATTAAACATTGATACGGTTTATCGGTGTCGGTTTTTTTGGTTTTATTCGGATTTTTCGGTTTTTTCGGTTTTTCTGCTCACCCCTACTTTTTAATATTTTCATGGGACCCACTTATTATACTGACAATAACTATGAACTAATTATTTTCTACCCCACTTTCTCTCTTCTATATTAATTTTTATACTAATAATACTTAATTTATTATACATTATTCTTAATTCACGTGTAATATTAACTTTATATTTTTTCGGATGAGACGGAGGGATTGATGAGCCCGGACCTATTAGACCGGGCCCAAGGCTCAGCCTGATCCATATTCTAAGTATGACGTGGCATATCCTATATACCATCAGAGTCAAGACCGCGGATAGATAGGCCTCTAGGGTCAAGACCGCGATCCTCTCAGACCATTCCAAAGTCAAGACCGCGGACAGATAGGCCTTCAGGGTCAAGACCGCGATCCTCTCAGACCGTTCCAGTCATGGCCGCGGACAACCAGATCGTCTTCAAGGTGACCGCGAAGTCTTCGGCCGCAGCATCCGTGCCCGCGTCACTATCGTTGACCGCGCCAAAGATGTTGACTGCGGTCTCATATACCAGACTCCCGGTTACTACCAAAGCTTATTGAGCAAGTTACTTACGTGCTCTGACATAAAGCAACCGGCTTATTCCCATCGCATTGAATGCGGCTCAAGCGTCCACTAGGCCATTCAATGCGCCATTTAATGCGACAGTTAATGCGCCAGTTAATGCGCCACTCCAAGCCTCCCATGATTACGACTCCCATCCACATCAACGACATCCCCATGCTAGTGTATCTTACTTTACTGACAAATCCAATCCGATGCGGACACGTGCCTCCTGGTCAATGACTAAAGTCTCCTTAGGGCTGACCTCATGGCTTACATCAACAAGCAGCTCTCCATCGCCTATACATAGAAAGCCCTTGTCCCCTTAGACAGGGTAAGTGCCAAATTGATATTTGTAAGCCACATTGTCTAAACCCTAAACACACACACACACACACATATTCGAGACATTCAAGGTCTTTACTCAGTTAAATATCCTCAGATATCTTATTCTCACACCCGAGGGCCTGAGCTTGATTAACATTCAGCTTTAACCTTAACGGTGCTTGTTGTTGTTGTGTTCTAGGTACCACACCAAAATATATCCTGCCAGATATCCTCCGCCTTCAGACGTACCGATTCAGTTTGGCGTCATCAGTGGTTCCATTACCGGGAAACGACTAGTTTTCTCGTGTAAATCTTGTGTCTTGTCAAAACAAACACCGTGTCTAAACACTCATTCTGTCAAAAACAATTTAGCCAACTTTTTCATCAAAATGTCTAACATTCTGTGAATGTGGGCCCTCGGGATCGAACCATTTTTATAGGGTCGCCGCTTCACCTCAGTTTGAAGACACCGATTTTATTGAAAAAACGGAGTCGCCACGCCATTTTGATTTCCTCAAAACTTTGAAAAAAAGGATAAGGATCTGGAGGTTAAGTTACTCCTTGGGAAGAACGGATCGCGTTCACCCAAAGAGCCTTGCAAAAGCAAGTCTTCCTAAATCCAAAGTTTGTGCTTGTTTGTACGCTCGTGTGTGTGTGACTTGAAAAATGGAGGAAATGTGCCAAGTTATCTGCCAGACATATAAGAAGGTTATAGCTCGGGATTCCTTGGATTTGATGTTTTCGGGATTTTGATCCCGTGCTCATTTTGGACTTGTGATCATCATTACATGACCTTTTTACCCTCCCGTTGGATTAATCAACCATAGTAGGCGTAAGAGCCTTGGTATGTCTTAAACCAACGTTCTTTGGGGACTTGGTCATATGTGATCGAGAGAGAGGGACACCTTTGAAAGTCCAAGAATGAAACTCTTTAGAAAAGGAGGAGTCTTTGCCCATCAATCCTACATCTTGAGACGATTGAGCTTCTTAGGGACATTTATGCTCGTCTCAAGTGATGATCGGAGATGTCGGGGCTAAGATCCGTCCGCTTCTAAAGGGGCTACGACTATGGCATTTTAGTGGCGGAAACGATGTAAAGATGAAGTCTTTACACCGATCCACACCACGGGATGCTCCAAGAACCAAGGGGACTAGGGGATGGGGTATAAAGATTGGATCTTTATACTCATCCTATGTCTTTCGTGCCTTAAAAGGCTACTAGACAATCCTCGAAGAGTGATCCAACCTTAAGGGACATGTGTAAGTATGCCAATCCAATTCGCGACCCTTTATAGGTGCCTTTAAATGTGATAAAATTGCACTAGGGGCGTTTTGGTAAATTCCCGATCCATTCCGAGACTTTCGGGAACTTTTTATAAGTTTCTTGCGAAGGAAGTACTTTTGAGTACTTTTCTCATGCAGAAGGACCTACAGGGAATTAATTGCTTTGGACCTTTAAGGAATTATCTCAGAATGTTCCAAAAGCAGGTTTTGGCGTCAGAAACGGTTATGGGCTTGCTTAGTCGTGCGACATCTCGAGCCATGGAAAATGGATGCAGGAGGTCGTGCGACACAACTCAACCATCATCTGCAGCTATAAATAGAGCCCTGCACCTCTCATTTTAGGATCCCTTTTCCACTCCCTAAAGTTACTCTGCCCAAATTATGCCAGAATACCTCCCCTCTCTCCCAAAACACGCACAACACACACCAATCCTCTCAATTCAATCCCTCTCTCTCATCCAATTCACCCATCTCCCTCTCATACATCCATATACACCACTGAAGATCTAAGCCCATGAGCTGCTACTGTGTTCAAATTCCCATCTGAAGCTGTGTTGAAGCTCTCTACACCTAACTTGGTGTAGAGATCGTGGATCTCCAAGGGTAACGAGTCCCTTTCTCCATATCTCTCTCATATTTGTTCATTGCATAGTTAATTCACACAATTTTTGTTCATTGGACTTGATAATTAGGCTCCATCCGCCTTTAATTACCAAGTCCCAATCGCCATCTCTCTGTTTAAGTCATTTTGCTTGATTTAATTGATGTTCATGATGTGATTTGGGTTATATTTGTTGCTTGTTCATCAAGGGAGTGTGGATCTCCCCATATCCACTCACCCTTGGTCGATCCGTGATTAATTCATTGTTTCCTGAGTTGATTTGGTGTGGTGATTGGATCTGAATCGATCTCTGTTGTTTCTGATCTCAAATTGTAAGGTTCCTGCAGATTGGTAACCTGTGTCACGCGACACAACTGGACATGTGGAGTCCTGTGTCACGCGACACAAGTAGCCACTCTATAGAGACCATCAGTTCAGTTGTAGGTTATTTAACTGGTTCATCATTCCAGCTGTAATCTGTTCATCCTCATTGTAATCGGGATGTGGCCACCCATAGCAAATGGCTCACAAGTTGTAATTCCTCCTTTTGAGCAATAAAACAAAGCGCTTATGTGCATTTCATTACATATTTTGTCACACACAATTCGCACACACGTTTGAATATTTTGGATGTTGAACATAGAAAGACTCGTCTACGGACGAGGTGTGTTGGGTGAACTCTCGGTTCTTCCCAACACGTAACCTGACCCCCGAACCCAAATCCTCTTTTCAAAAAGGTTTTCAATGTTTCCTTTAAAATGGCGTGGCGACTCAAAAATATTTATTTTTTTGGCAAGCGTACATTCAACATGGGGGAATGACATTGAAAAGTAAAGATTGCATTTTTAAGGTAAATAACGTAATGAACATTATTAAAGCTAAAGACATAATGTAAAGGGATGACCTTTATGGCTTTCCTATATCCTTTAAAACCTCATAAGGTGGACAATCCTTGAAAGCTAGGTCAAGGAAAGGGGGGTGACATAATGAGAGTAAAGATATCATTTTTATGTAATAAAATGAAGGGATTTCACATCATCATGTGGTGAATCTTCCCTAGAACAAGCCACTTGTGGGCCCTTGTTCATCCTTGGGAGAGGATTCCCCATGAATCATTTGTGTAGGGGAAAGGGGAAATATGATATTTACATGGTAAAGATAGGAACTTTATATCATAATATCAAAGTAAATGACAAATAAAGGCAAGATAAATGACAAGCAATAAATAGAACAATATAATGAGAGTATTTCAAGGGAAAAGGAAGGAGAGATTACCAATGGTGATTCTCTCTATCTCCCAAGGGGATTTTCCTATGTAGGAATGGTTTTGGAAGGATTTTATGGAGAAGGGATGTGGTTTTTGGGTGTTTTAATTCTCTAGAAATTTGTGATGTCAAATTGCCAGAGTAACAGTGCCTAATTGTTGTTGTTAAAATGGGTAGAGGAGGTCTCTATTTATAGGCTGTAGTGTGCTTCCTAAAGAAGCCGCCCGACGTTAACCTTCAGCAAAAGAGGCCGTTCGACGTTATCCACTGTTGAGTCAGCATGTTTCTAGATTCATGCAAGGTGGCAGCTGGAAGCTTTCTTCCAGCGAGATCCTGTCTGGAATTTTAATTCCTAGAAGGTCCTTCCTCCCTTGGAAAGTTTGGAAACTTTCCGAATCGCCCCTGAACTTTATGAAAGTTCGGGGAATTGCCAAGAAACTTAATCGGAAGGCATGAGCCTGATTTGGGTACTTACAGAAGCCCCTAGGCAACGGTACTCGCGAGGCAAGTGGGGTTGTCGATAAAAAGAATCCAATCTGGTGAACTGCCGAGATGGATCGGGTGACCAAGGAGGTCGAGTGGCTGAACCTTTGGAAGGCTACCTACGTATCCCGGGGGAATCAAGCCATGATCGTAGTTCTGGGTCCATTGGGGAAAGGGTGTCATGTGTGACAAATTGACTGAACCTAAAGTAGGCTACCTACGTATCCCGGAGGAATCAAGCCATGATCGTAGTTCGGAAATCCACTGGGGAGTGGCGAAGAGAAACTGGTCCCTAGCTATGAAGATGGAAAGGAAATGACCTAAGAGGTCGAATGGTTGATCCTACTGGGGATATGCCAAATGATGGAAGTGACCGATGCGGTCGGATGGTTGAACCTTTTGATAGGCTCATGCACCATTGAGGAATGGTGAAGAAAGGGGGTGACCAATGTGGTCGGATGGCTGGACCTTTTTTTTGAAAGGCTACCTACGTATCCCGGAGGAATCAAGCCGTGATTGTAGTTCAAGGTTCACTAGATAGTTAGGAACAGGTCTAGGATCCTTTGAATTTTGACAATTAATGGAGGAGTCACCTTAAGAAACTAAAGCTTACATCGCTATCAAGGAGATAGAGGTAGCTAAAGTTGGAAGAACTAGAGCTTTCATCGCTATCGAGGAGATAGAGATAGCTAAAGTTGGAAAGACTAAAGCTTACGTCGCTATTGAGGAGATAGAGGTAGCTAAAGTTGGAAAGACTAAATCTTATATCGCTATCAAGGAGATAGAGGTAGCTAAAGCTTGATTTTGACAATTCGGATGGTGTCACCTGAAGAAGCTATAGCTTTTGTCACTATCGCGGAGATAGAGGTAGCTAAAGATGGATTTTGACAATTCGGAGGCTGTCACCTGACGTTATCCCATTTCGCGATAACGGAGGATTTCCCGGAGGAGACGTTATCCCATTTGGCGATAACGAAAGGTTTCCCGGAGGATACGTTATACCATTTGGCGTTAACGGAAGGTTTCCCGGAGGAGACGTTATCCCATTTGGCAATAACGGAAGGTTTCCCGGAGGAGACGTTATCCCATTTGGCGATAACGGAGGGTTTCCCGGAGGATACGTTATCCTATTTGGCGATAACGGAGGATTTCCCGGAGGATACGTTATCCCATTTGGTGATAACGGAAGGTTTCCCGGAGGAGACGTTATCCCATTTGGTGATAACGGAAGGTTTCCCGGAGGATACTGTAAGTGCTCCAATTTGAGCTTGTTAGAATTTTCGTTAGAAAATTAACGAAAGTTATAACATTTCTAACAATTCCTAACTATCCTAACATTTCTAACAAAGTGAGGGTAAAATGGGCATTGTTATTTAAGGTTAAACCTTAAAAAGAATCTCAAAAAGCAAAACAAAAGAAGAAAACCAAAAATGGCAATGGCTGGAAACAAAAAACTGGCTGTTAATTTGAATTTTGAAAAGAAATATTCTTCTTGTCCAAAGCTGGAGCTGCATTTAATGAACAGTGCACGCTGACTGGATCCATCCGCGCGGATACCTTTGCATTTTCAGGAGGGCTATAAATTGAGCCCTCCAGTCACAAAAATAAGGAGGAAGAACACATTTTGCACCGAACCTCTGGCGAAATATAGAGAGAAAACAGTGAGAATTCACAAGAATTGTCACCTTTTTCTCTCCAATCTTTCCCAACTCATACTCATCCACTCACTCTCATATTAAAGCCCTAAACACTCATACACTCAAGCCAAACACTCAAGAACACAAGGAAGATTGGTAAACCCTCCTCTTCCTAACCCTAAATCTCATCCATGCATGCATCTTCAAACTACAAAATGTAGTTCCTTCATCTTCTTGCTTTAGATCTAAGAAGATCACCATGGAAGACCATCTCCATGGATGATCTTCTACAAAGATCAACATTATTTTTAAGCTTTCTTACTTTCTTGCAAAGAAAACTCATTTTCAAAACCCTAAAACTATTTTCAAGCATAAAATCTTGATTTCAAAGGATAAAATTCCCCTTCCCAAGCAAATGAAATGCTTAGTCCTAATGTACCCCAAGGATGGTTTGGTATAGTTGATTCACCACTAAAATGTCTAGTGATCACTAACCAAAACCTAGGGAAATGGGGACAAGCATGGATGCAAAACCCCCCTTAAAATCATATTCTCCTTCTTGAGAAGTTGCTGTCCAGTAGCAATTTTCTCAGACCTCAGTCCATGGTCTTAATTTTTGGACACAGATGAACTTGGAATTTGGTGTTGACTACAAAACACTTTTTGTAGCCAACATCCAGAGCTTTCCAGACATATTTTTACTTTATTTTTTGGGTGAGTAAAACTCCTCTTTTCAAATTTTCTTTCAGAGGCTAGTTCATCACCTTCTGGAAATTCAGATCTCATATCTGAGGTTTCCAGAAGGTTTTGACCCCTCAAATCTTCTCTAAAATGGAAAATTCCTTCGCACAAACTTTATTTAAGGTGTCTAGAACAACTTTCATTCTCTGAGTTTATCCAGATTATGAAGTTTTAAGACCCTTGAATCCCTTTCAAAATCAAAGGTCCACTGCCTTTTTCATTCTGGCAGAAATGGCTCTCAACTTCAAAAGGTCTTTTGAGTACCAAATCTCAATCCAAAAATCTTCCAAAAAATCATGGGATCAGTTTAAAGTCTTAAAAAGATATCCCAATTTTTACTTTTCTGAGTTTCAAAGTATTTTGGCCAAAACACACACACACACACACACACAAATGATTTTCAGCTTGGAAGACTCGTTTTACGAGGCGCGTCGGATGCACACTAACGTCCTTCCCGACGCGTAACATGACCTCCGAACCTAAATCTCTGATCTCGGGCTTTTTTCAAAGTTTTGGCCCTCAAAATTAAAATGGCGTGGCGACTCCGTTTTCGTTGATTTTTTCAAACACAAAAATGGGAAAATTTTCGGATACACCATTCATCACAGTGGCGACTCCGCTGGGGACTAAGCTTTTTCTAAAAAAATGGTATTTGGTATATTGGTGGAAACCATTAAACTTCCCGTTATCGCCTCCTAACACGAGTCGGGGATAAATTGTGGTCTAACAATCCCACGTACCGGTATCACCGTTTTAAAAAAAAAAAGCTTTTGAGGGTCAAGCTTCCGTCCCGGCTTCGAAAATCATTTTTGTGTGTGTGTTGATTTTTGCAAGGTTTTCGTGTTGTTTTGGCCGCCTCGGAGAAAGTCAAAATTTTGACTGTCGGAATAATGTCCCTAACTGTCGGAATTTTCGTGCTTATGTGCTCATTAAAAATTTCAAAAAAAAAAATTCAAAAAAAAAGATTTTCAAAAAAAAAAGAAGAAGAAAATTCTCAAAAAAATAAATCATGCATCATATTTTTAAGACTCATAAAAATCTCTATTTTACTCGTAAAAAGAATATAGATCGCTTGCACACTACGCGCACGTGACCGTACACCGCACACTACGTCCTTAACCCGGGAAATCCTTGTCGCGGTCCGTTTGGTCTTATTACGCCTCTCGGATGAGCACAGGACTACCCAAACATCCCATGGAGCCTCGTGTCGACCACGCACTTGTCCGTGACACACTTTGTCCGAGACCCGCTGGTTTTTAGTCCGGGTTCGTGTCATGCCCCGTCCGTGTATAGACCTTTCCTTTCAAGCCTTTGTCGGCATACCGACTCAATATCTTTCGGTCCCTAATCGCCGAAGTTCTCGCCGGTTTTCCGCCGCAGACTTTGACCAAGATATTGACCGGCGCCTTGACTTCGGCCCGACCGGCACAAATTATACACCGACTCCCAAAGATTGACACCGAGTCATCAAGGATTAATGACTATTCCATGCCTAATTACGGCTTAACCGACGACAAGTCAAGATCAATCGTGGACGCTTATCACCCAAATCATGCCGACTTTCGTCGAGCCCTGACATGATCTTGACTTTCGACGTCGCCTTTGTCCGTAATTTACATCGAATGCTCGTTAAGACTCGATTACCCGCCGACTTTTAGGATCGTTTTTCTTTCGGTCGGTGGGACCCGCTTGCCCTATAGGACCCTCGCCCGGGCCGTCCACCCCGGGAGGTCGAAATACAGTGTGGAATACGAGGGGCTTATAGACGTAGTGACGGGGCCCACCGATCCAGAATCGAGTAGTTTGCGAAAAGAAGAGCAATCTTTTCCAACCGATTAGGTTAATAAAACATGTTTTAAGTAAACGTGAACAAATAATCGCATGTTGCATGAGCCTAAAGCCCAAACACCTACCCTCCTTCCATTCCTGCACATCTCGAACCTTCATGTCCTTTCCCCGCAGCCTCCGCACAAAGCTTGGTTTCGGCACCGGTCACCGTTTGATCACTGGGAAGAGTCAAGCGCATCGTCGCCTTCACCGTTTGTTCCGACTCCGGGTTTCGTAATGTCTCGCATCGCCCGGTAATGATGGGGATAACGTTGCTCCGTCCTCCAAAATCCCTCGCATTGCACTCAAGATTGGATCCAGCTTGGTAGAACAAATGAGACTTCGACATGAGGCTCAAATTGATGACCCATCGGGGTAGTCGCAAGTCATGGTTTGACTATCGCCTCAATTCCGATGGCACTTTTACCGCAAAGACGGAAGAGGGTTCTCCTCCTCTTCTTAATAGTCCCTGATACATCAAGATGCTACCCCAAGATTCCTATGTTTCCACCGCCGGACTCCCGCCCGCCGACTTACAGTGGCAACCGGCCCCCAAACAGCTAGCCGTGGACGAAAGAGTTCGGTATACCGTCGCCTGTCCCTCTCAAAGTGATGATCCCACAAGTGTCACCCGAGTGATGAAAATCGTGGAACAGCTTGAAGAAATATGGTCACCATCAAAGCCCCGGAAGAACGCTGCACGTACAGAGGCTTGGATTGAAGAGGCCACACGCCACTTCGGGACCTTAACAATATCCCAACTGACTGGGGCTACCCCGAAGGACAAACATGTGCCCGTTCCCGGGACCTCAATATCTCTCATTATCCGGCGGAGTCCAATCACTCGCTACTGCATGAGCCCAGCAGCCAGATCCCCTGACCAGCCCACTCAAAGTCATTCCAAAGACCGCCAACCCGAGGTCCCAAATCCGCCACCACCGTAGAACACATTTGGTGGGATATTTGTGACTGTCCCGATTGCCTTGAAAGGGACTATCAGATCGGATACACGAGGACCGTCCTCCTAAGAAAAAGAAAATTTCCTCCCAAAGAAAATTGAAGGAGAGATTCGAGGCCGGTGATAACAGCTGGGAACGCCGGGAGCCATCTGGGGATTTGATTATTATGTACTCTACTCCGCCCGCCTTCCCCAAAGCAAAAAGGGGTAAAAGAGCGTAAAAGCCTTGCCAACGACGTAGAGTTGAGACTTTCGGATACCGTAATACCGTGCAACGTAAGTCCAACCCCTCGTGGTCGCCCAAGGTTCGCCTTGTCCAGCCTCCCGAATATACACCGATGAAGAAAACCGACGCCAGCCTGGGCGCTCCCACTCAATCAACATGTTGACTAGAGATGGCAACCGCCACAAAAGGCATCAAGATAACCTGTGGGCTTCGGCAAAGACTCTACCTCGCAAGAAAAAGGCACGAAGTGATCGGCTTGATGACTCTCCATCCCGAGACAAGGACCAAATCTATGATCCTCACCTATACGGGAGTATGATCACCTTCGCGATGAAGATTTGCCAAGAGATGTCTCCCAACACAATGAAGCCAGACATCACTATTCGGCTCAACACCATGTCACTCCCCGGGGTATTAGTGGACAATGGATCATCGGTAAATGTCCTTCCCTCAGCATGACGAGGGCCCTCCGCATAAATGAAAGGCGCGTGATCCCATCTACCCTGACCGTCAAAGCCTACGACGGTTCGTCTCGCCCCATTCTCGGGACAAAGTGACTCGGGAACTCGGTACGAAACCCAAATGGTGCCCGCAAAGTTCCATGTAATGGATATCCCTCCGAGTTCACAGCTCTACTAGTGGCGCCTCGTTGCATCACATGAAAGCCATAGCCTCCACTCTCCACCAATGCGTCAAATTCATCAACCGGCAGGGAGACCTTGAAGTCATAAGGGGTGACAGCTTTCCTCATAGGGAACGAAGCCGAAACAATAGCCAAGAACACCCACAGCCAAACACCGGGCTACATCCTTCAAGAGGCAAGTCTCGCCAAAGCATCCTTTCGGGAATCCAAACGATGCCAACTATGTCGACACACTCAAGCGAGCGTGACTCCGAAGAAGTTCGATTCATCAAATTTAATTGCTATTTCCAACACTTGGAGGCGCATCGAAGGAAACGCCGAACACCGCCATGATACAGTGCACACAAGTCCCCGGTCCTCAATCACGATTTGTCGCATTCTCGCAAACCCATTCTTCGCCTCGCTGTGCGAGGAGATTTTCATGATAAAAGTCAAGCAAACACCGACGCACTCGGCCGAATCTATGAACGTCGTGTGGGACGTCCTCCTTGCCGAACTACTCCGCCAAGCCTTTCCGCTCGAGTATGGGACATGAGATTTTTCTAGCAAAGACACCGAGACGCAATACGTCCTTACATCCGGGATTGAGCGGCCGATTGTGACGAAACGGAAATCCCTGTGATTGAGGAAGATCCCTACATCCACATGCTCGCCTTCCTGACGCCAAACACAATTGATTCTGGGTTCGTACAAAGAGATGATAGCAACGATCGAGGAGGGAGCACAGAGACCATGCCTTTCCCGGTTGTGAAGCCACCGACTGATGCCGCTAAAGAATTGGGAAACTCTCTCAGCCCGTCCGCGACCAAAGAGGAAATGATCACCAAGCTTGGATTGGTCCCCCGTCCTTTCGTGTCAACCTTGTAAAGTCCTCCGAGTCTCTCATTGCTGAAGTTCGAGTCTCTCGAGTCGTCCGATGGCCTCACGCCCGAAGACCACGAAATTGTAGCCAATGCCGTATTCCCTCTTATTCTCAATGAAATGACGAACCTTTCGAGTATCCCTTAATTGCCACTTTAACTAATGATGAATTAACTAATAATCTAAAAAGCTTAATAACGATTCACTAGATGAAGAGGCGTACACATTAAATGAACAATATATCAAAGAAATCTTTAAGCAGTTGTCCTGAAAGAGGAAAATCGAGCCCAAGCCGCCGAAGAGATTTTGACAAGTGTGAATCTGGGAACCGCGGAAGAGCCTAAAGAGACGCAGATTGGTAGTTTCTTCGAAGGGACCGAAAGGGACGCCCTAATCGAGCCGCTAAAAGAATTCGTGGATGTGTTCGCATGGTCCTATAAAGATATGCCAGCCTCGATCCTTCCATAGTTGAGCACCGAATACCGCTCGACCTTAAGTCAAGCCGCAGCGTAGCTAAGAAGAATTAAGCCCGAATGGTCCCTACAAGTGAAAGAGGAGATAGAAAAGATGCTCAGTATGTGGTTCATCGTGGTCATTGAATACCCAACATGGCCGTCCAACATAGCGACGGTGACCAAGGCCAACGGAAAGATCCGATGCCGCGTAGACTTCAGAGACTTGAACAAAGCCACCCAAAAGACGATTTCCTCGCCAAACATCGACATTTTGGTAGATTCCACGGCCAACCACGAAGTCAAATCCTTCGTCGACGGTTTTGCCGGCTACAACCAAATCAAAATGGCGTAAGAAGATCAAGCCAAAACAGCCTTCACAACCCCTCGGGGCACATATCGCTACACGGTCATGCCATTCGGACTAAAGAATGCCGGGCTACGTACTGCAGGGCGCCATGCTGTTGCTCCATGACATGATCCACAAAGAAATTGAGGTCTATGTGGACGACATGATAATACATTCCAGAGGATCGATGGCCAAAGACTTTGCTGATTTGAGAAAATTCTTCGGCCGCCTCCGAGACCACAAAGCATGAGACCGAATCCACCCAAGTGCACTTTCGGTGTAAGACGAGGCAAGGTACTAGGATATATGGTGACGTAACGGGAATCGAAGTAGATCCCCGTAAAATCAAGGCGATAGTTGAAATGAAGCCACCACTGACACCGACGTAAGTGAAATCCTTCATGGGAAGACCGCAATACATAAGCCGCTTTCAGAATCACCGACCTCGACTCGCGAGCCAATCTTCAAGTTGATGAAGAAGAATGCCTACACGTAATGGACCCTTAATGTCGCCTTGCCTTTGAACGTATTAAGGCATACCTTGTGAATCCCCGATTCTCTCGCCCACCACATCGGCAAAAGCCACTCTTGCTATATCTAACCTCGTCACGGATACAAAGAATTGGGGCTATGCTAGCTCAAGAGAAGAAAGATTCCAAAGTCGAAAACGCCATCTATTTCGTAGCGTAAAGCTCCAAGGAAGCGAACTCAATTACTCGCTTGCGAGAAGACTTGCGCAGTTTGGTCCGGGTAGTGGGAAAGTTGAAACACTACATGCGCCTCACCCGATACATCTTGTTTCAAGGATAGACCCCATCAAATATCTCTGTTCGACAAGCCTTCCATCTCCATGAGATTGGCAAAATGGTCGTTCTTTTTGGCCGAATATGACATCACTTATGTTTCAAGGAAATCCGTAAAAGGACGCATAATGGCGTAACATCTCGGCCGATTTCCCAAGTGATGAGTCTCGAGGACTCCGAACCTCAATTTCCCGATGATGGAATCTTCGCCCTAGAAGGAGAAAATCACCGGCAACTCTTCTTCGACTGAAAGGCCAAACAAAAGGGGGAACGGGATAGGAATGCTTCGGTCGATCCTACCGACGAACACACCCCCATAGCAAGCAAGGCCGAACTTCGAAGTCACCAACAACGCCGCGAATATGAAGCTTGCATAGCCGGGTTGGAAGCCGCCCTTGAAAGAAATATCAAGGAATTGGAGGTGTACGGTGACTCGCCCTCATCATCAATCGTGTCTCTAACAAATGGAAGACCGTGGATCCGGTTTGCGTAAGTATCATGCTTACATGGAAGAACTAGTGGCTCAATTCAAAGAAATCGCCTTTCATTACCTCGCCAAGAGACCGAAACAGTTCGCAGATGCTCGCTACACTAGCCTCTCTTGTCGAAATACCCGAAGGAAAGTCTCGTTAAACCATTCGTAGTCGGGAGAAGAGAAAACCCCGCCTATTGCTTCGAAATTGAAGCGGAAGCCGAACCGATCAATGATCCCCGGTACACTCGTATTTACCAAGCACTGAAGGATGGCGAGGCCTCTTTCAAAAATGAAGATGGGGAATATAAAGAAGGAATCAAAGCAAAAGTCTCTCACTCGAAGCGGCTCGCCTCCCATTATGTTCTTCGGGAAATATGCTATACAAGAAGCGTTATCAAGGCCCCTCCCCGCGATGTATCGCAAACAAGAGGCTACCGAACTCATGAAAGAAATACATGGTGGTACTGCGGCCCTCACATGAATGCTCGAGCTCGATGCAAATCATACCGAGAATGGGGTACTTTTGGATCTCCATGGAAACCGACCGCATCCAAGCTTTGTCAAAAGCCGCGACAAATGTCCGCCGATACTCAAATCTTAATCACTTGCCTCCTCACGAGTTATACCGCATGACAACCCTCGCCTTTCGTCACTGGGGAATTGATGTCATAGGCAAAATCACACCATCAGCAAGAACGGCCACGAGTTCGTCCCCGGTAGCCGTGGATTATTTCACCAAGTGGGTTGAAGCAAAGTCCTACAAAATCCTCAATTCAAAGAAAGTTGCCCTCTTCATCAAAGAAAACATCATGTGCAGTATACGGGTTGCCACCCGAAATCATCTCGTATAATGGATCCCACTTCAAGGGGAATGTGAAAATTGCCGGCGGAATTCCGAATAACCCGTCACAAGTCATCTCCCTACAGCCCCAAACCAACGGAGCCGTCGAAGCAAAGAAACAAGACTCGAAAATATCATCCGGAAAATGGCCAGTCCAAGGCGTAGATTGGCCCGAGAAGTTACACTTGGCACTCGGGGCTGCGTAACATCGCCGAACGGCAACCGGGGAAACACCTTTTGCCCTCACATACGGAATGGAAGCCGTACTCCCAATCGAGCCGGAAATCCTCGCTCCGTATACCGCCGGAAAGCCGATCAACGAGGTCGAATGGCTCCAGAGTCGCCATGATGAATTGGCCCTACTAGACGAACGCCGACCGAAGGCCATGGAACACATCCGAGCCTACCAAGGAAGAATGGCTAGAGCCTTCGACAAGAAAGTAAAGCATCGGGAAATCCGAGAAGGTGATCTCGTTCTAAAAGAAAAGCCCCCCCGTATCAACCCCTCGCAAATGGGAGCCTCGTATGGGTCGGGCCATATGTAGTCCGTAAGATCTTCTCCTGAGGAGCCATGCAACTTGCGCACCTCGACGGAATCCCTTTGTACACCCAAAGGAATGGTGACAAGCCGCGCAGATACTACGCGTAAAAAAAAACCAAAAAAAAAGAGTGCTAAAAGAGTAATACCCAACTAGGTTAGAAACCCGAAAAGGGCGGCCTAGGTAAAAACAGGTTGCACCAAAAAAACAAAAACAAAAAAAAAACAAAAAAAACAACAAAAAAAAAAGAGTGCTAAAAGAGTAATACCCAACTAGGTTAGAAACCCGAAAAGGGCGGCCTAGGTAAAAACAGGGTTGCACCAAAAAAAAAAAAAAAAACAAACAAAAAAAAAAAAAAAAAAACAAAAAAAAAAAAAGAGTGCTAAAAGAGTAATACCCAACTAGGTTAGAAACCCGAGAAGGGCGGCCTAGGTAAAAAACAGGTTGCACCAAAAAAAAAAAAAAAAAAAAACAAAAAAAACAAAAAAAAAAAAAAAAAAAAAAAACAAAAAAGAGTTCACCAAAGTTGAACTACGAAGACCCGAGCTCCTCAAAATGAGGGGAACGTAGGCAAATGGAAACGGTTCGGTCTAAAGCACAAATAAAAGCCATACTTTGGCATCAATACAATTGATCGTACCATGAAAGCGTCTCGAAAAACTCTAAAGCAATTCAAATATTCATTACAAGTTAAAAGCTCTTGATGAGTCTAAGCCCGATTCATTCCTACAACCGGCAACCCGCTAAAAGAAAACTAAGATACATAATCAAACTAATGTGTCCGCTATGACAAGAAAGGGATACTGGAAACCTCGTAGTCACTCCAAGCCACTCGCATCGGCCTCTCCCTTCTTCTTCCCCTCCGAGTCTTTCTCTTCGAACCGGAAAATGTCGGTATTCCTCCTACCAAGCTCGGTATAGGGACAGTGGTCTATCAAACCAGCCTCCGTCAGTGGCCTTAGTAGCCCTAGCGTCATCCCTCATCTCCCGTAACCTAGCCGGTAGCATAGGAGCCCTCCTCTCCTCGTCTCTTGACGTAAGCCTCATAATCGCCCGCGCCGTCTCCGCTCCCCGTCATGAGGGCTGGCCCGCCTCGGCCCTCCTCCTCTCGTAAACAGCCAGACCTCCGCACCCACAATGGCCTCACGCCGTCCGAAAATAGCCACCTCGAGTCTCTCCTGCATGCCTCTCATACCAATCCAGGTACCAAGTGGTCGTGAACACCGGTCTCTGACGCTCGAGAATGACCCGAGGAGGAAAGGCATCATACCTCCATGCTCGGGAAAGAAATGGAAACACCGAGGGATCATCCATGGAAACAGGAGCCACCACCCCGGTGGCTATATCATCAAAACCCTCCAAAGGAACCTCGCTCCAAGCCAAACTGCCTCAGACCAGAGCCGAATGTAGAAACCGGACCGAGAAAGCCCCTAAGCATAACCACATGGGACCCGTCCCGAAGCACTCGCGAGTCTCCACCCGCCAATGAGGCACCAACCATCTCGATATCTTCGCCCGCGACCCGCCATCCAACGCGCCCACGAGCCCCGATCATCAAAATCTACATCGACACCTCTCCCGGCAAAAGTCCAAGGCTCCGATCATATCGTAGGTTTCCGAAGAACCCCAAACGCTCCATCGCCCACAGGTCAAGAGGAACGGGCTGCCCCCGTGCATATACCGCCGTCCGGTAGCTAATCTGCCGAGAGCATGAAAAGTCTCCCTGTAATCAAAGGAACGACATCTCGCCTGTGCGACATGAACGACAACATCCAAAGAAAGACCGATGGCGTATCCCAAAGGAATAGACCATGAACAGGTGCCAAACATACAAAGTGCAAAGGCATCCCAATAGGCATCATCCACCAAACCTAGGCCCCTAAATCTGCCGGGAAGACCGGAAATATCGAAATGATCGGACCGCGGATCATACCTTGCGCTTCCTCCGGGAAAGATGAAGGAGGACGCACAATCCGTCAAGAAAAGAAGCCCCTCCGGCAAAGGAACCGCTATCTCTTCCACCTCCGACCTCCAAGCAAGGCCCGAAATTCTTCCACGCCGGAACAATCTCGTTGAAGGAAAGGCAAAAGACATGCCTTCTAGTATCCCAAAACGAAGAAGAAGCTCTTAAGAGGTCATAATCCGAACCAATTCTTTGAGAGACCACAAGCATCGTATCTTGTACCTTTCTTCAAAGAATGATCTTCTCTCATGCATGATCTCCCTACACCACTCCTTGAACTTTTCAAAGAACAACATTTGCCTTTCTTTGGACAATTTTGGAGAATTTTTGGCCATTTCCATGGTTTTTCTCTTTCTCCCGAAAATGGCCAGTTTGGACCGGAGGTTGAAGAGGATATTTGAATTTGAAATAAAGCAAGACCAGTGTCCGAACCAAAATTAAAGGACAATGTCGATGCGCCCCCATCCGCGCGGATGGGATTGCTTTCCCAAAAAAATCTCGCAACAAACCAAGCCGCTACGCCAAAAGAGGAATATTCCGTCCCGTTGCTCGAAACTTGTGCAAAAACCTCCCCAAACCACCCATATACCAAACACCCTTGCAAAAAAAAACCAAGGCTCATGCAACACCGCATTCATATTGCATTGCATTCATAAAATAAAATCCTAAATTATTACATTCCAAAAAAAGAGTGTGCATAAAAAAAAAAAGCAAACATAAATAAAATCCTAAATTATTACATTCCAAAAAAAGAGTGTGCATAAAAAAAAAAAAAAAAACAAGGCAAACATAAATAAAATCCTAAATTATTACATCAAAAAAAAAAAAATGTGCATAAGCCGTACAAATCTAAATCTCAATCTCAAATCAAAAAAAAAAATCAATCGGAGTCTCCAAAGACCCGATGTCTCCCCGCCCCTCTTGCGACTCGGGCCCGCTCCTCAGAGCCCCGAAAATCTCGGGCTCGAATCGTCCTCGTCTCCGCAGAGAGGCTCATCAGACCAACCGGCACGCTCCGATAGGGCAAGCCGAGATCTCGCGAAAAATCGTACCCGAAGGTGAAGGCGTCGACTCCCGCACGTACGAAGACGACCCGCCATGCCGCCATACGTGTCCTCGCCCGTGTGGATCCCCGAGAATGACGTGATCCGAAGGGCACCGCGCGAGGATCAAGGAGAGGAGACAAAGGAGTCTCTCAAGAAGTCTCGAGCGAATAGGGAAGCCTCCCGTCCCGACAGCGCCGGCCGTGGTCGCTCGCTCTAGCCTCGAGGAGCCCCGCAAGCGACCATCCTCCCGATGAATCTCTTGGCCCCGATCACTTGCTTCGCGCCTTCTCGACGACCACCTCCGAAAACCGCACAAAAGCAAAAGCGTCAAAAAAAAAAAAAGGGTGATGCTAAAGATGATGAAACAAAAGAAAGAAAAGAAGGGGAAAAGGTGAAGCCATACCTTCATACCCTGACGAGGCCGGAAAGCTCGTGGAAGTCGCCGGCCGAGGGATCTCGCACCCTCAATCGGACCCCATCCCGGGATATAGGAAAATCCGTCCGAGGGTACCGCGGATCCCAAGCCCCTCCCTATCCGTAACCCGAGGCATCCTCGCCTCCTCAAGACGAATGTCGCATACGGCTCAATCGCCACGAAGTCCGAGAAGTGCCGGCCTCGCTCGGTAATCATCCCAGTCACTGACCGATCGCTCGGGTGCATCATATCGGCGGGAGGCTCCACCGTGTCCTCAAAGGCGAGTTCACGCCATGCCGGCGCGTCACCCTCTCTCCCGCATAATAGGCATCGCAGTCGACCCTCAAAATCCTCCGCCGCACCGCCCGTATCTCGCCGCCCTTCACCGCGCTACCTCAAAGCGATCCTGTGGGAAGAATATCATCCCCTCATCCGTCTCGGCCTCCGTCAAAGGAAGGCAATCCGCGTACTCCGAGAGTCGTACGCCCCGGAGCTTATCTTCTCCCGGCATGCTTGGGACCAAGATCGCATGGCCGGATACGCCCGACGTACTCCGCCGGCCGCCGCCACACCGTGACGTGAAAAACTCCAACGCCCATACCGCGAAAGGTAAAAATCCAATCAATCCAAAGGCAAAAGAAAAGTGCGTGCTCAAAAAAAAAGAGAGGAAAGCAAAAAGAGAGCTTATACCTCCGTGGCAAACTCAAAGCAAGACAAGGAGCTCACAGCCCTTCCTGGCCGTACCTATCAAGAGCAAAATAAAGCTCGCCACCCGGCCTCTCCCCACGAGACATCTCCGGCCGTCTCCATGTCCTCCAAGGACCTCAACAAGGCAAAGACCGCCGTCCCTCAAAGATGTCCAAAGAGCGTGCTCGAGAAAGCAAACCACAAGAAGGCCCCGGCAATCTGATCGGCGCCTATCCTCTCCTCCCCAGCCTCATAACTCGCTATGGTCTCCACGATCTTCCCCTAGACCCCGGCATACTCCATCCCCATCCCCTTTTTGGGAATAGGGGAAAATCCCGTAAGAGCTCGCAGACGCATCGCCGTAGCCATCCCGCCACTCAATGCCGCGTCCATTAAAGGACAGCCCGTAATCGCAAAGATAGTCGGAGGGCGTAACCGTAGCCTCGCCCCGTAAGAAGTGGAAGGTGTGGGTCGCGTCCCACCAATGCCGCGCGAGCAAACATCAAGCTCTTGCTCTTAGGGAACTTGACTACCCCCTCAAGCACTCGACGAACTCCCGTGAGCCCCGTCTCGACAACAACTGCGTCTCTGACTCGGCAAAGCCTCGGCCCGCATCCGAAGCCGGTCCCACAAGTCAATCACAGACTCCACCGATCCTCGAGTCTTCATCTTGTTCAGCTGCTCCGTCACAAAACGGTTTCCGCCCTGTAATAAAAAAAAAAGAGAAAGAGAAAATGTCAAAAAGATTGCATTTGCATTTACATTAAAAAAAAAAAAAGAAATTTCGACAAAGATAACAAAGATACAATGAGCATAGCCCCATTTTTCTCGCATGAAAGAAAACAGCCAAAGAAGTCCCAATGCATTCATCAAAAAAAAAAAAGATGCATTCCTACGGAAGTAAAAACTCCGTCCCATTTTCATAAAATAACATGCATCATCTCAAAAAAAAAAATTTGCATACATGCATATCATCCATCTTACATGCAACGGGAGGAAAAATCCGTCCCACTTTTCAAAAAAAAAAAAATCCTAAACATACATACATCTCATATTGGCAAAATGCCCATTCTTTCCAAACAAAATGCATGCATTGCATCATCATTCATCAATATCAAAATTCAATTTCAAAAAAAAAAATATCATCATCATCATCAACATGCAATATTCAATTTCAAAAAAAAATCACAATTCTTCGAATTTTCACATGTAATTTTCGAATTGAAAAAAAATGTGGCAAAAATGCCAATTCTTTTTCCCAAGCAAAGTGCACATTTTGGGTTACTCATATACTCATTACAACATGCAAAGCATCAAAACCAAGATTCAAAGCCAAGAACATCAATCATTCGAATTTTCAAAAAAATTAATTCAAAAATCACCCAAAATTCAAATTTCAAGCAAGAAATCAACAAAGGGATCAAAGGGTTTCAAAGTATACCGTTCGGAGATTCGAATCCGAAGCCCAATGTTGCCAAGCATCGGGGTAATGCTCCTCCGCAACCGATTGCGAAAGATTGTAATGCCTCCTCATCCGGACGAGCTCCACCGCCTCTCCGCTACCGGGCCACGTCCTTGGCCTTGAAAAGCGCCTTCCCGTGTTCCATTGCTCGAAAATCGAAGAAATCGGAAGATTTTTGAAGCTTCAAAGGCCAACAATGGCGGATTTGCGACTTTCTCTCTCTCTCTCGTGAATTTTCAAAAAACTGAATGGGGAAGAGGAAGGGCGTTGGCCCTAATTAATACCCCTGAATTTCCATCCCTATCCGCGCGGATAGGATTGCAAGGGTCAAAATGACCCTTTTGCCCCTTAAAATTCCAGGACTCGCAATTCCCCTAACTTGACAGAGTTAACCAAAGTTAACCAAAGTCAGCCCGTCAAGAAAATCTTCCCCAAGAGTCAAACGTAAGACCGAGTGCCCCGAGAAAGATAACGAGATCCCGTATCTTTCATCAAAATCACCCCTGCTAGCCAAACGTAAGACCGAGTGCCCCGAGAAAGATAACGAGATCCCGTATCTTTCATCAAAATCACCCCTAGCCAAACGTAAGACCGAGTGCCCCGAGAAAGATAACGAGATCCCGTATCTTTCATCAAAATCTTCCCCTAGCCAAACGTAAGACCGAGTGCCCCGAGAAAGATAACGAGATCCCGTATCTTTCATCAAAATCTTCCACGGCAAGCCAAACGTAAGACCGAGTGCCCCGAGAAAGATAACGAGATCCCGTATCTTTCATCAAAATTACCCCCTAGCCAAACGTAAGACCGAGTGCCCCGAGAAAGATAACGAGATCCCGTATCTTTCATCAAAATCACCCCTATAGCCAAACGTAAGACCGAGTGCCCCGAGAAAGATAACGAGATCCCGTATCTTTCATCAAAATCTTCCCCTGCAGCCAAACGTAAGACCGAGTGCCCCGAGAAAGATAACGAGATCCCGTATCTTTCATCAAAATCTTCCCTGCTAGCCAAACGTAAGACCGAGTGCCCCGAGAAAGATAACGAGATCCCGTATCTTTCATCAAAATCTTCCCCGGCAAAGCCAAACGTAAGACCGAGTGCCCCGAGAAAGATAACGAGATCCCGTATCTTTCATCAAAATCATCCCCTAGCCAAACGTAAGACCGAGTGCCCCGAGAAAGATAACGAGATCCCGTATCTTTCATCAAAATCTTCCCCTAGCCAAACGTAAGACCGAGTGCCCCGAGAAAGATAACGAGATCCCGTATCTTTCATCAAAATCTTCCCCTAGCCAAACGTAAGACCGAGTGCCCCGAGAAAGATAACGAGATCCCGTATCTTTCATCAAAATTACCCCTAGCCAAACGTAAGACCGAGTGCCCCGAGAAAGATAACGAGATCCCGTATCTTTCATCAAAATCATCCAACGGCTAGCCAAACGTAAGACCGAGTTCCCCGAGAAAGATAACGAGATCCCGTATCTTTCATCAAAATCACCCAACGGCAAGCCAAACGTAAGACCGATTTCCTGCACGAATACGTCCGATTTTCCTCAAAGAAAGGCTAACGAAATCCCCAAAGAAAGTTCACGAAATCCCAAAAGCCAACGGAATCTCGTGTAGATCTCGAACTACGAAAGGGCTTGATTCCCACTAGGGATACGTAGTAGCCTATCATTAGGTCCAAATTTCGACCAAAACGGTCACCCTCTCCTTCGGCAGCCAGCATCGAAGTCCACCGAAAGGCCATTTCACAATCAAGGTCCGAGGCACCTAAAACGCTATCATCATCCAGGTCCGAGACACCTAAAACGCCATCATCATCAAGGTCCGAGGCACCTAAAACGCCATATCCAAGGTCCGAGGCACCTAAAATGCTATCTCCAAGGTTCGAGGCACCTAAGACGCTATCACTAGGAAAGCGATAAATCGCAATCATCCCCAGCAGAGCGGATACCCGTCAGACCGAAAATGGTCGTTCCTATCCCCAGCAGAGCGGATAGCCATCAGATCGAAAATGGTCATCTCTTATCCCCAGCAGAGCGGATAGCCATCAAGACCGAAAATGGTCATTCCTATCCCCAGCAGAGCGGATAGCCATCAGACCGAAAATGGTCATCTCTAATCCCCAGCAGAGTTTCTTTCCAAAGAACCGATCGCAGAACTCGCTCATCGTGTTCGAGGCACCTAAAACGCCATCATCTCCGTGGTCAAAGACCCGAACTACGATCGGCTTGATTCCCATTCGGGATACGTAGGTAGCCTATCGCTAGGTTCACCCACCCGATCACTCGATCATCCCGCCAAATATGGAGCCCATTTATCGACGACCCCGCTTCCTTCGAAAGCGCCGTCGCCGAGGGGCTACTGTAAGTGCTCCAATTTGAGCTTGTTAGAATTTTCGTTAGAAAATTAACGAAAGTTATAACATTTCTAACAATTCCTAACTATCCTAACATTTCTAACAAAGTGAGGGTAAAATGGGCATTGTTATTTAAGGTTAAACCTTAAAAAGAATCTCAAAAAGCAAAACAAAAGAAGAAAACCAAAAATGGCAATGGCCGAAACACAAAACTGGCCGTTAATTTGAATTTTGAAAAGAAATATTCTTCTTGTCCAAAGCTGGAGCTGCATTTAATGAACAGTGCACGCTGACTGGATCCATCCGCGCGGATACCTTTGCATTTTCAGGAGGGCTATAAATTGAGCCCTCTGTTAGTACCCGGTCCGAAAAAAAGGGTATTCCAAATACCTGGCCCGGTTAATTAATAAACCCTAGCGAAACCCTAGAAAACCCTAAAAAAAATCATTTAATTCGTCCGTACCAGCGCCGTCACTGTCAGCTTGGAAGGTACGCCAGTTAGAAGAGCCGATCGGCCCTTTGCCCGTGGTAGAGCCGATCGACCCTTTTATTTAGAGCCGATCGACCCTTCACCCTAGCGCCGATCGACCCTTTAGAGGCCCACCAAGTTCCGAGGTATTATAAATAGGGTGCCCGGCTCCCCATATTCACACACAATTTCATACGGGAGAAGCGAGACTACACTTGCTTTACCCTCAGTTCTTCTTTTTTCCTCTCGAATCGCCAAGATTCGACCCCAAAGTCTTGCTACAATTGGTAAGACTCTCTTTTTAATATTCTTGTTCTTTATTATTATTGTCTTTATTATTATTATTTGCATGCTTAGTATATTTTAATTACTTTATTTCTTGCTTATGTCATATATGCTAGATTTAGGGTTGTTTTAATATATTTAATTATGTATAGCCGAGGATGATCTAAGATTTCGCCCTAAGAAACCCAATGGATCTAGGAACTATTTCTTTCCTTCCACCTTAGTAATAATTGTCCCATGATCAACAATCCCCAAGGATGAACGTTGATTAGTGCACCTTCCGAGGGCCTAACTCAAAGGTTCTAGGGTGTGATCATCAATTAATTCTTTCTCTCCCCTCCTCCTTATGCATGATCCCGTTTCTTCTATCTATTCCTGTAAACGCCGCACACAACCAACACCCCACATGCTAGAAAGACCGATTCGTCGGGCAATAGGAGTGATAACGTTTCTTCTTCGTTGTAACTTGACCCCGAACCCAATTAACTGTTTAGCCTTTTTTCAAAGCTTTGGGCTATATCAAAGTGGCTTGGCGACTCTCAAAATTAAACTAATATTTTTAATATGGTTTAAAGCGAGTGTCACTAAATGAATATCCCATTTCGATTCGACATTATATGATTAATTATTTCAAACCTCCGAATGCGCGTTGCATCGGGACGGGGTATTCACAAAGGGCGACTCATTTGGGAGGAATTGTTTTGAAACTTTTTCAAACTAAGTGGGTCAGACTTTCGTTTTCTTGTATGGTGTTGTATTTTTCGCTTTCTTTCTATTTTCTTTACTCTTAACTGTTGCATTGCATGCATGCATTTCATGTAAATAAAAATCTTTCTTTTTTTCTCTAAAAAGAATTAGACTTCTCTACCTCACACTACCACTAGAGTCCGTGTCACACCGCACGTACACCCTTTACCCTTCGGAGAAGCCAAAGTGCGGGAAGTGTGGTGATCATGTCGCCTCCCTTCCGAGTCTCACTTGGCCATCCACTCATCGCGCGCTTCGGCCGCACGGTGGGAGCCTAAAACCTAACCCTTGTGTCACCCACTTTTCTAGGAATACACTCCATATGACCGTTTGGTTTAACTAGCTTTTTTATATAGACAATTAATGGGATCTTTATGTTAAGTCACCACGAACCAATGATAAGTCAAGATCTATCGAGAGATTAAGAGCACTAAAAATTGATTTCCTTTCAAAGGACGCAAGTATGTGAGGACGAGTTATATATTGTTAAAGGATCTTGACCTATCATTGGTTTGCGGTACTTTTCATAAAAATCATATTGACCGTCCTATACGAGAAGGTTAGTCGTTAGGATTCACCACTTTAGGATATTTAGTTAGTTGCGAAAAAGGGGTATCCCTTCCAACCTTTGTAGGACTAAAATGTACCAAGCTTTTGTAAATAAAAATTTTCAAGCTAGTACACTGCATTGAGTCAACCCCTCTCCTAAAACCGAGTCTTTTCTGATACTTCCGCAGAGCTAAGGTCGGGCCGCGTTCTCCATTCAACAATGACAACCTTGCCTCCATCAACTACTCCAAGCGCACTCCGCCGCCCGCAACCGGCTCTACTCAGCCACTTCAATGGAAGGTCTTGCCAACCCCAACTTCAATGACATTCCGCCTACTCGCACGCCTACTTTGCCGGTTTAACCATGAGGGTTGAGAAACTTGAAGAGCGTAATCGCACTTTGAAGAACCACAATCAAGAGCCGAAGGATCATTTTGTCGAGGAACTCAAGAAAAGGGGACACAAGGTTATCTTGATGGGGAATGAAGCTGGTCGATGTTGAAGATGAAACTGTCAATGCTCCTAATCCCGCCAATCCCAATGCACCTACCTTCCCTCTACCCAGCTACGTTCCAAGCAGCCACAATAATGTTCCACCACCTCGTCATGTATGGGAGCTCGAGCAAATCCAAAAGACCTTATCAACCTCCTGCCAACACACCCAAGGACCACTTTGCTAATCTACCCCCTCCCACTTTACCCTTCAATTATTCCGGCCATCATATCCCTACCTACTCCACCTCCCCTACCACCACTCAACCCCAGCCATGCAGAACTCCAACATTGCTACAGACCCGACTGTGTTAGCATTGATTGAACAAGTGAAAGCATTGACCGAGCAAATGGGAAAGCAAGGTGTGTCCCCCATCAAGATGCTTAATCCGAGCAAAGTCGCACCCCTACCTCAAGATTTCAAGATGCCCAAGATGGCCATGTTTGGAGGAGTTACTTGCCCAAAGACACATTTAGACAGTTATACGTTGGCAATGAGGGCCAAAGACTGTACACCCGAGCAGATGGCGAGAATGTTCCATAGCACATTGGAAGGGGCTGCTCTCCGTTGGTTTCTGAAGTTGAACGAGGAGGAAAGGGACACATGGGACAAGGTTAGTAGGGTGTTCTCCGAAAAGTATCAAGCAAACATGGATTGGCAAGTGAATAGAGCTGATTTGGAGCACACGCTTCAAAAGAATGGAGAGTCGATTTATGACTTCTACAAACGTTGGAATGATAAGTTGAGCGAAATTCAGGATCCGCCCAAGGAGAATGAACAAACAGATTTTTTACAAGTGCTTGTTGCCCGGACACAAGTTG
This sequence comes from Adenophora triphylla var. japonica, assembly GCA_022495995.1. Taxonomy (NCBI): domain Eukaryota; kingdom Viridiplantae; phylum Streptophyta; class Magnoliopsida; order Asterales; family Campanulaceae; genus Adenophora; species Adenophora triphylla. The sequence goes on along the minus strand of JAFEMH010003922.1, from coordinate 4,285 downwards.
GCAGCTTGGTAATGGATACTTTCCCAATCTTAGGGAAATGGTGGATTCGGGCGTACGTTATGAGAGAGTGGCATCACCGGAATCGCTCCACCAAAGGACACCGGGCCGCTAATAATTCATTCCGCTATAGAGCTCCCGCAAATACCGCAAAGCAAAGAAAGAGCCCATGGGCAAGTAAATTATGTGCAAGGGAAGCCGCTTGGATGTTCAAGCCGTAATGAGGGGGAATAACAAAAGATTCACCGCGAGAGGGAAGTATTTGATGATTTTGGAATGCCAATGGGCAAGGTTTTCAAGTGCTAGTAAAGAAGGGCTTGGTCAAGCCGCTGAGAATTATGAACCGTTAAACCCGAAGGAAGGCTTAGATGCTTCTAAGTATTGCCACTACCACAAGTACAAGGGTCACACTACTGACATCGCCTTCGCTCAAACGTTTAGTACAAGACTTGATTCGGCAAGGTAAGGTGGAGAAGCCGAAGTCTCCAAATGTTGTGGGGAACCCTCTTCCTAACAACAAGATCCACATGGTGGAAGGTAATTTTATCACTTGGTAGAGATGGAAGATGCTTTTGAGAAACCTGGGGCTATCGACGTAAGATGTATTCTCGCCTATTGTCGAAAGGGATTGTTTCGTGCCGAAACTCTCCGAGTATGCCGGTTTTGCTTTGAAAAGAGCCGTGCGTAAGCTCATCATTGAAGGGAAGGTAGAGAATCCTAGTAAGATAGTTGGTAGTGATATTGCTATGGTAGAGAAAGACCTCACCGATCCGCCGAGTCCGTTGTGACTGACAAAGGAGGCAAGCTTGTGTCAGCTTTGTAATTTGAGTTCAATTTATAAAGAATTTTCTTGTTATATGTCAGTCTTTTGAGGAACCTGCCCGCAGAAGTTGCCTCGTTAAATGACGATTGTAGAAGAGAGTCCTAAACCTCTCTCGTTGGCCGAAATTCACGCAAGTATCTCGATATGGAAAAGAATGGGGTTAGTCTACTCACGAGGTCCTAAGGGTGTATCAACCAAGATAAAGGGGCGAAGAAAGTGTTTGGTCCGAAACCGAAGTAGTGAATCCCGATAAAGTTAAGACCCTATTCTCACTCAACCGAAGCTAACTCAAGCCAATATATCCTTATGGTCCTTGCTAACGTCCTCGTATGCCCACAGTGATGATGTTGGAATGTAATCTTGCCGCGACTTTGGTGCCGTCTCGATACAAAGCCGTAAGATGTAACGCAAATGATCGCAAGAACATACACTTTGGGAATATCATTACATTTTCGTAGTTGACATGCCGGAGTTTGGATCGGATCATAATGAACCACCGCACATCACTATTGAAGTCAACGGAAAAAGGTTGCCACGCATTTTCATTGATAACGGCCTCCCGCAGTTGAACATACCGCCTTCCAGATGATGGACGCCCTGATCTAAGTCCCACGATTTAAGACCTTCAGCTCATTCCGTGCGAGGATACGATTCTACTAGCCTGGCCGTTGTCGGGAATAATCGCTTGCCTCTTACTATGCGGGACTACTACTATGATTGCCGAGTTTCAAGTCATAGACATACCTTCCACCTTCACCATGCCGCCGGGTAGGCCATGGTTGCATCGATGAATGGAGTCCCTTCCTCATTGCATCAATGTGTGAAATTCCACGGGCGATCAAGTGACAAGCCATTTACGCCGATCCGGTAACATCTCGTGGATCAAGCACCGGGGAAAGCCGGTCCTACGATTCAAAGACGAAGAGGGTAGTTCAATGTTCGCCGGTTTTCGCCTAATAGCACAAGCACAAGTTTGCGCGTGGACCTCACGAAAACATCGGACGTAGTACGGCCAGCTATAAGAATGATGAGAAACATGGGATTTGTACTCAGACTCGGGTCTTGGCAGTGTGCATCTCCAAGGACCCACGAAAATAGTGGAGGCTATTGATCACCGCAGCCTACCAAGGTCTAGGCTACGCCCTTACTCCCGAAGATAAAGCCGAGATGGAAAGAATTGAATACATCAAAAGGGTGAAGTCCGTGCCCTACCAACAATGAGAGATGAGGCCATACCGCCTTTCCCTCAATAGTTACTTTGTCAAGGAGGGCGAAGAATTCTCTTGCATGGAGTTTAGCGAGCCTTGGTTTGATCACACAGTGTGCCGCATAAGGGTTTCAAATCTTCAGAGATACAGAGATTGATAGGTCGAAGCCGAAGACAGCTTCTCATGGATTCACGTCAAAAGAGAGGCAAGGTTGTCATACCCAGAGTCAGACATCATCAAGACCGAAGATGAGTTGGCACAATCCGCCTAGGCGTATCTTTGGAGGAGCCGTTGGTTGAGAACATTGCAGCTTCAGAGGATGCAGAAGAATGGGATGGTCGTAACCTCGTTGCAAGATTTGGGGGAATCGAATATAGAAGATGATATGGTTGCGCTATCGGGCGTAGATGGCAGACGATACGGATCCAAGGACGCTGGTGACACCCATGGTTGGGAAAGTCGAAGAATTGGTGCGTATTTGGCGGACCCGTAGCCACGAAGGAATACATGGTCAAGAGCCGGGACCGATGCCTCCTCCCGTCGAGTCTCCCCGATTCCCCCAAGTCCTCTCGCTTCTTCGTGAGTCATTTGTTTTGTTTGAGTCTGATGTGTTTTCTTTTGAGTTTGAGTCGTCTTCCAAGTCTGATGACCTCACGTCAGAAGACTATGAATTAGTTGCAAATGTTGTTTTCCCTTTCGCTATGAATGAAAAACTAGATCTTTCTGAGTATCCCCTCATAGCCAATCTTCTTAATGATAAATTAACTAAAAATAATACTCAACTTAATCAAATTAACTTAGTTAATAATGACTCATTAGAAGAAGCGGACACACTAAACAATGAATACGTTAAAGAAATTTCTAAGCAAGTTATCAATCAAAAGGAAGGTCGGGCCCAAGCTGCCGATGAGGTGTTATCATGTATTAATTTGGGAACGGAAGAAGAGCCGAGAGAGACGCAGATTGGAAGCTTCTTCGAAGGGACCGAAAGGGAAGCATTGATTGAGCTGCTTAAAGAATATTCGGATGTGTTCGCATGGTCATACAAGGATATGCCGGGGCTGGATAACTCGATAGTGGAGCACAGAATACCACTAACACCAGACGCCAAGCCTGCTGCGTAAATTACGCCGCATTAAGCTTCGAATGGTCTCGCAAGTTAAAGAAGAGATAGAGAAGCTTCCTCCCGTGGGCTTTATCGAGTTATTGAGTATCCGACGTGGTTATCTAATATTGTGACTGGCCAAGAAATCGAATGGCAAGGTTAGAGTCTGTGTTGACTTCCGAGATCTCAACAAGGCTAGCCCGAAGGACGACTTCCCGTTGCCCAATATCGATATGCTAGTAGATGCCACTGCTAACTACGAGGTCAAGTCTTTTGTAGATGGTTTTGGCAGATATAATCGTATCAAGATGGCAGAGGCACTAGAGAAGACGGCTTACTACACCAATGGGAACATACTGCTTACACCGTAATGCCATTCGGATTGAAAATGCAGGGGCTACATACCGTAGAGCGGTCACAAAGATTATTCCATGACATGATCCATAAGGAGATTGAGGTGTAAGTGTCGACGATATGATCATTCATTCCAAGGGGTCAGACTGGCCAAGCATTTCATTGATTTGAGAAAGTTCTTTCGATTGCATCGCGTGAGCACGCAATGCGCCTAAATCCCGCCAAGTTGGTACATTCTGGGGGTTATTCGAGGAAAGGTCCCGGGCTACATGGTCACCGAACGAGGGATTGAGGCAGCATCCAAGGAAGATTCAAGCCATCATGGAGATGAAGCCACCACGCACGTAAAAGAAGTTAAGGGATTCATGGGACGGTTACAAGACATCGCCCGCTTCATTAATCAATTGACTACTATGTGTGAACCAATTTTCAGACCGATGAAGAAGACCGCAAGTATAGATTGGGACTGAAATGTCAAGAAGCCTTTGAGGAAATCAAGAGATACTTGGTCAATCCCCTATCCTTCGCCCCCACATTCGGAGAAACCATTGCTATTGTACCTAATGAATCGATACACTGCTGGGGCTATGGCCGGCACAAGAAGCCAAGTGACTCTCATGGAGAACGCCGTTTATTTTGTTAGTCGAAAGTTGCAAGGGAGTGAGCTAAACTACTCAAAGATTGGAAAAGACCCGCACCGGGCTAGTTTGGGTGGTTAATAAACTCAAGCATTACTTGTCGCCGCATCCAATTCTCGCTAAAGGCCAAAGATGGATCCAATTAAATATTTGTTTGACA